>BGPR01020949.1:0-13865 GCA_013235015.1 Araneus ventricosus | reverse complement strand
GGTGACATTTCCATAGGGCCAATGCTTCAACCTAGTACAAAATGTTCTTTCTCTCGTGTTTACCATTACAGCTCTATAGTGGATTAATGGATCATCGGGTGACATTTCCATAGGGCCAATGCTTCAACCTAGTACAAAATGTTCTTCCTCTCGTGTTTACCATTACAGCTCTATAGTGGATTAATGGATCATCGGGTAACATTTCCAAAGGACCATAGTTTCCACCTAAAAAATTTTCTTTCTCTTGTGTTTACCATTACCGCTCCACAGTAGATTGTGCATTACGTTTCGGCCGAACTTTTGAAGAAGTTCAGTTGAAGTTTTCGAGTTGAAGAAGTAAACCATACGTAAAAATTTCATCAGGACACATACAAAATTCTTACACCAATATTTGTAATGACCACTTACGGATGCTCTCTTTCAGTTTGCAGCATTCATGACATTCCTGGTTTGTTCGAGAAAGTTTGCCGCCACTATTGCTATGAAACGTGCATTCAGGCTGACGATAGTTCCTTCCTTTCACTATTGTAGTTGTTATTTATTAAATGCCGTTTTGTAATTTTTGAGTCATTCTTAGGCTTTCTCGTCACTTCATCGGCTTCGCCATCATGTGTTCCTAGCTGTTTTGTGTTTCATTTCCGATCAGAGACATTTAAAGAGTAATGCTTGACTCAGCGCGTATTTTCACCTTTTCGAGTTTGACACATTTTTTAATCCCCCTGTATTACTATTCTTTTTATTTTTAAAATTTACTGAACAATAATTTTGAAAAGTCTAGCCTGAAAGGGTTAAATTATATAACGATCAACATAAATCAGAATTGATTCAATCTTTAAACATCTTTTATGGAAGTCATCAAACTACAATTTTCTGCTTTAAAAAAACTCTCATTTATGAAGATAAGTCCACATACAATAACCAGCAGGAGTGGTCTTCCCTAAACTTTGTCGTATACTCCTAACACATGTGGAGAAAGAATAAGCTAAAAGGCAGTAAAACGAACAAGCATCCCTAACGCAGTGGAGAAAAAAAGCTTGGGAATCGGAAGCTTGGAGGCGAAAGGCGTGAGGAGAACCGGAAATGATTAGCGCAAGTGAATTCGCAATTACGCAATAACGGCCTCGCGACATTGTGTGATGAGGAAAGACAAACAAGCGATTTGAAGACCATTGAAACGAAAATCAATGGCATCTTGAATGGCAATTGAACGGCACGCATCTACAATTAATGTTAGCAGGCCTCATACCAATTTTTATTTATCAAATCCGTAGGGAGAGTTATCCGAGAGCAGGGAGAGTAATCCGAGTTATGTTCTTTGGAAATACGCGATTATACAGACCGACAGACAGTCAACCCTTTGACGGATTTGGCAAAAAATTTGAAAGGGACCTACATTTCTGATTATAAAATTGTGTGCCAAGTTTTATCCGTCTAGCTATTCACGTTTTGGAGGTGTAGTGTTCATATGAACGCGGACAGACAGACTTCCCGTAGACGGATTTTGTCCAAACTTTGATAGAAACCTATAAATTAAGTGTCAAGATCACATACAAAATTTCATCCTTGTAGTTCTAATAGTTTTCGAGTTATCGTGTTCACAGACAGACATAATTCCAAAATTGTGTTTTTGGGACTCAGGGAGGTCTAAAACGTGGGGATTCGTCAAAATCTCGAGTTCGACTTTTGACGATTATAATACTTTCCTTTGTATACTTCGTATACGAGAAAGTAAAAATTATTAGCGATTATTCACCCTGCCAACTGAAAAAGTAGTTCCATGATTACTTTTTTAAAAATATTTTTTATTCACGAAATATCTTCCAGAAACAGGTAACCTTACCATCTTTTTTATGAGCGAAAGTCACAGATAGTTGTCATCATAAGGCATATAAATTCTTCCATAAAACAGTTTGTTTGTTTTATAGTACCATACAGCATGTCAGTTTGCTTTATAGCATTGTTTCAAAAATGATATACTCGCTTTTTTATTTTTATTTCCACAATCTTATTTTTATAAAGGCGATTTTTTAAAAGAATCTTCACATTCCAGACAGTTGGCTGAAAAGATTTATTTTGCAATAATGACTTGCTTTAAACCTATGTATCGGCAAGATCAGAAATCTTCTGGGAACTGTAAAAAAGAGTTAAATCATCTTTCAGCGATAAGGTTGTAAAACTCAGTAAAAAATGCACATGAATCTTTTTAAAATCATCGAAATTTTTTATAGTTCTGTTTAAAAATCAATTATTGAAGTTTCAACCCATGGGATTTTTCAATTCTTGTTATTTAACAAGATTAAAAATATCTTGCGTCTGAAAAGTGTAAAATATAAAAAATTAAAATTTTGTCTACCTACCTTTAGAATTATTTCTTTACTAGCTGTTATGCCCGGCGTTGCTCGGGATTAAAATACTTTCATGTCTAATATTTTTGATGTAAGAAACTACTTTTGTATAGAAAATTACAATAACCAAAATTCTTTTATGTCCTGAAATGTTTTTTAAAATTAAAATGAGAATATCAGTTGAACCAGACGATTTGTAAAAACCGCCGATAGCTAATTTTCTCCATAAGTTATTGGTATTTATTGCATAGGTATTACAAATTTTCTTCATAAATCTTGCAGTGTAAGAAAGATTTTAGCGGATGTTTTGGAACAATTACATAGTAAATTTTTCATTGAGAAAAGGAGTTAGAATAAATATGAATAAAAAAAAGATAAAATTCGTCTTCAACCAAAATTCTTCTAATGTGATCTAGCAACAGTTCTTATGTATTCTTGTTCTTCACCAATAACAAAAAGTGTTATAAATTGTAAATTTTATGCATAATTTAATTTTTGAAAAATTATTAAAATGAGGGCAACGAATTGAACGGAAATGAAAGTTGTGTCATGAAAAGATAATTTTTTAAACTTTTATTATGTGTGAAAAATAGTTTTTGTGACAAAATACATATTTTCGAAAAATATCACAGAAAATGCCAAACTCTTGCTTAATTTCCAATTAACTGAAATTTTAATTAGATTTGAGGCTTTTAAAAGTTGACGGTTGACTCTCTTCTTATATAAAACATATTTATAAGAATAAGAAAAATTTTCATGAATAAAGGTAAATTAGTTCAAAGCCTAACCGTCACCTAGCAACGAAGTAGCTGCAAATTTGCGTTATTTCAAAATCGTCTGCGCGTAATTAAGAATTATTATACTTAAAAAAATTAATAAAAATTGAAGGAAAATTGTCACAGATATAAAATTGGCATCATTGAAAAGGTAAAAGTTTGAACTTTAATATGGTATAAAAATTTATTTCGTCGGGCAATTTGCTCTGAAGTTACGGCGGAAAAACGGTTTCGGTTATTTTCTAATTAACTGACTGTTTAATTAACTTTTGGACTTTGAAACGTTCGTAAGTGTCTTCCCCTTGTCTTGAATAATAAGTATGCAAAGTTTGGTTGAAAACAGTCCATTGGTTTAGGAAGAGATGTGGAACATGGCCACTTACATAGCCACATACACAAAATGATTTTTATTTATATTAAGATTTACGGATATAAAAGTGAGTTTATGACACAGTATGCAACTGGAAATCAACTCCAAAAAGAACAGTTTGTGATACAATTATTATAACAACACACTGCAGAAAAACTGTTTTCATTTATTATCCCAAAAATAATAAATACGTTCTTAGTAGTCTTCTGTGCAACGAAACAGAGTTGATTAAATTTTGCCCAGCTAAGTACATACTTTTAGTTCTGACAATAGGGGAGTTGGGGTAGATTGATACGCGGGAACATTGATACAGTCCATAAATTTTGATGATTGGAATGGGTCATTTTGTTCACATCCCCTCATATATATGCCACTGTAACCCTTAGCAACACGGTATATTTTACGCATGTTTAGCCAAAAGTTAATTTACAAATGAAACGAACCGAAAATCTTCTCGTCTAAGTAAATTTTTCTCTAAGTATGCGTTGAGTGATTTCTTTAACTGATTACGTTTTCCTGCCAGAGAATCTACTCCAAAGATAGGAAAAAATATTTATTTTTCTGAACTATATTAAGTTTTGAAGTTGTTTAGCGTTGTTTCTATGTGACCATTTGTTTTATTTAAACCAGTGGGAGTGGCCTCCCCTAAACTTTCTCGTATACTGTTCAAAAATTTGTCATTTCCCCACTCGTGTACCGTTGTTGACTGCACTGCAGAAAGCTTTACTCCTCTCCTGGGCCCGACAACACTACCATTGGACTGCTGATGACTGGAAACACGTTGCCTGGTCTGACGAGTCCCGTTTCCAATTGTATCGGACGGATGCACGTGTACGAGTATGGAGACATCATCATTAATCCACAGACCCTGTTTGTCAACAGGGGACTATTCAATCTGGTGGAGCCTCTGTGATGGTATGGGACGTGTGCAGTTGGCGTGATAACCCCTGATACGTCTAGAAACGACTGTGACAGGTTAAGCATCCTGTCCGATCACCTACACTCATTCATGTCCATTGTGCATTCCAACGGATTGGGACAATTCCTGCAGGACAATACGACACCCCACGCGTCGAGAGTTGCTACCAAGTGGCTCCAGGAACACTCTTCTGACTTTAGACACTTCCATTGGCCACCTAAATCCCCAGAGATGAACATTATTGAAGATATCGGGGATGCCTTGCTACATGCTGTTGAAAATAGATCTCCACAACCTCGCACTCCTATGGAATTGTTGACTGCCCTGCAGGATTCATGGTGTCAATTTCCTCCAGGATACCTTCAAACACCAGTCGAGTCCATATCACGTCGTTTTGCGTCACTTCTGCGTGCTCGTGGAGGCCCGACACGATATGAAGAAGGTGTACCAGTTTTTTTGGCTCTTCAGTGTAGATTAACAAATGCTTAAATATAGCGCATTAATTCTAATTAGTATTGTTGGTAAAATCATTTTTTAGATTTCCAAAAAGAAGTGCATCAATGTCCCCGCATTCCCCTCCTTCACAATAGTGCATCTGATACCTGTAAAATGGTAGGTGGCTCATGAATGTATGTCTTATTTTATGCAGTCAACTCATTTAAAAGGGATTAAATTTCAAAAAATTGCAATTTTTTTATGAAAAAGAGATAAAATTAAAATGGCATTGCTGATGGAAACTTTTTAAATAATTTGCAGAAAATTAATATTTATCTAAAGTTAGTAATTACATACGATATTATTTTAGCGTTTTCGAATAATTTCTCTTACTTCAACCCTATGAGCCCTATTCCGCCTCAAATCGCCCGTTCGACAGAATCTGGATTCAGGCGGTTTCGGGCGCTTAGGTGACTTTTTTTTAGGGAAAATGTAGTTCCTTTCTTTGTCGACAATTGATCGGGCAACCATAGGTGTCGACCTCCTGGAATTTTTGTAAAGAACGTGACGATTCCATTCTGTTTTTGTGAGAGAAAATTCACTCCAGGTTTTGAGGCAATGGAATTCTCACTCTAACCGGGTTCAGAGAGTTAAGTAGAAACTGAGGTAAAAAATCCTGAAAAAAGTGTATATGCTTTGGATGCTTTGCTGGATATCTCTAGCGAATACTTGAAAGGCATCCAGTTGATTATGATTACTTTGTGGTCGCTTAATACGAAATTGTCATTGCATAGCATTAAAATAACACATTTATTCTTGACTTCTACAGCAAACAGACATTGTTTTAACATATAAAGATTATTTACAATTTATTTTCAACAAAACGTCCTCAAGTTAACAAAATCGAATTCAAAATATTCTTTTTTTCTCATCTCCGTTGCCAGGCAACGTTCACAAACCAGAACAACTATGATGCTTCAATATTTCTGCTTCACTTATTCATATATGCACATGTCTAATGCTTCTTTTGATTTTATTAACTTCTTTTTTTAAATAATTCTTTTAATAAAGTAGGTTATATTTTTATGACGTCTTTATATTTGAAATTTCTTAATACGGACGAAATAAAACTTAGAATGGAGATCAATTATATGTTTTAATAATATTTATGATTTAATAACATAATTATATGTTTTATATGATGTTTCTGCTTCACTTATTCATATATGCAGGTGCCTAATGCCACTTTTGATTTTATTAACTTCTTTTTTCTAAATGATTCTTTTAATAAAGTAGGTTATATTTTTATGACGTCTTTATATTTTAAATCTCTTAATACGGATGAAATAAAACTTAGAATGGAGATCAATTATATGTTTTAATAATGTTTCTGTTTTAATAATATAATTATATATCTTATATAATATTTTTGCTTCACTTATTCATATATGCACGAACTTAACGACTCTTTTTATTTTTTAACTTTTTTAATGATTCTTTTAATAAAGTAGGTTATATTTTTATGACGTCTTTTATTTTAAATCTCTTAATACGAATGAAACAAAACTTAGAATGGAGATCAATTATATGAAGTGTTTTTTAAAATTATTTACAAATATCAATCTCTTGTTGCTATTTGCAGCGGCCGATCATTCATATACATCGGACGACCAAATGTTTCGACCGACTGATTTCGATATGATTACGTTACTACTACGAACATTACTTTCTGTAAGAATCCTAAATAAATTTTAAGAAATTGATATAATTAAATATTTTTTTCCATTTCCTCCCGAAGTATATTAACCTACGGGATGCGTGCCTCCTGCTCACTCACGCTAGCCAATCCCCAAAAGGACTGCGCAGCAATCCTCCCAGGTTTCCTCTCGGCTTAATACTCCCAGATGCAAACCTGCTCGCTTCGCTCGTTACAATGAAGACAATGTGCATCATAAAAAATATTTAAGCTTAATAGATTTGCTTCTGATGCTTTAACTTAAATCAGCACAGAATACTCACTAATTGGCGAGAAATACTCACTAGTTGTGAATATTTCTCGCCAATAGAAACTTTTACTTAAAATTATTCTACGAGTACTGGTTTCATTTACAGTTGCTTTTGTTGCAATTTCCATTTCTTGTATTAAAATTAACCTCACCCCGAAATGTATTTTTGTAAATTAATTAATTTAATTTGCAGTTATAACGTACATTTACCGTACATTTAAAACATAACAAAATATTTTTTTGTTTTGCCAGTATCAAAAAATAATGTAGTCCTCGGTTTCGGAATTTAACAATAATCGCCCAAGGAAAGAAAAGCAAGGAAACAGAATCTTATATGCTAAGATTTCAGTAGTTATCTAATTATGGAATTAGCAAACTGCGAAATTAAAAATGTTTACATTACCTAATATAAACAATTTTCCATATTTTGTGTTATGATACTCTTTATTTACAGAGAAAAACCATATAGTCTTGTTACCTTCTAAAAATGCTATGCTTATGTCAGGCTGAAAGAAATTTTCTTAACTCTGTGCGAGAAATTTGTATTAAGATCTGACGCATTTTAGAGTTTAAATATCGTTGTAGAACATAAAATTTCAATTACTAATTTTCTCAGGCTGCCAATATATATCTGTTTCATTGTTAAAATTACAAAAAAGATTGTGCAAATGCATAATTTGGCAAAAATTTTATTAAGAAATATTTAATTTGCGAATTATTTTTTTGCGAATTGTTTTTATTAATTGAAACGCATTAGTATACGCATACGCCAAAGGGTAGTTCAGGCAATACTTTGGTTCTTTTATGGGGATGTAAGGAAAAAAAAGTTTTGAAAATGGCAATAATGTTGTTTTGTAGATTAATATTTTGAACTAGAATAAAAATTTTGTACTCTGCTCGGTTCCAATAAATAAAGATGCTTCTTTTCTGTCTGTGTACTGTATATTTACTATAATAATTTGTTATTAAGTCATTTTTGACTGTGACTTGTTGAGAATTATTTGCAGGTAAGAAAATTTGATTTTATGCATTTCTTTAAATGGTTTTTCACATTTTGAGTTTTATTTGTTCGTCTTCTCTGATGAATAAATATTGGTATGTAAGCTAAGAAAATGGGTACTTACGTATTAACGCCACCGAGGCTACAGATTGGCGGTAATGCGCCAATAAAGAGCAATCTTGTTTACAAAAACCGCCAAATTGGCGGCACTTAAAAACCACCAAATTGGCGTTAATACGTAAGTACAAAAACCGCCAAATCTGTAGCCTCGGTGGCGATAATACGTAAGTACCAGAAAATGTTATGCAAAATTTCGCATCTCACCAATCGATCCTTTCTCTTTCTTAAATGTTATTTTTTTAATTCATCCAAATCGTGTTAACTATTTTTAACGCTAAAGATGTATTGCACTTTTTGATTTATCAAGTATCTTGCTTGTAAATCCTTTTTCTACCATTAGTAATGACCTGGAGGCGAACTACAATCGAGTTCAAGAAATCAGTTTACCCAACGCACATCACTATTCTTTTAAAACAACAATTAAAATATAGTTCTTTTTAAAAGCAAAGCGTGATTCAGTATTGCTTTATTAAATTATTAATTCTTTGCTTTTTTAATGATTCCAAAAACATAACCAATTACATTGGCGTTGTTTTCAGCGTAAGGTGATGCAGTGACTATCAGTATCACAGCTTTCAACACAAAGACGTGTCTCACTTGTGCATCTATCGATAGAATTTTAGATATTCAAATTTCATACTAAGCCAAAGTAGCAATACATTTAAATAGCAAAAATCACTTGGATATGCTTATGTATTTTAGGCTTCTTCGTATATAAACTAAAATACCGATCAATGTTCCAAAAAGGATAATGTGCCATTTTATTGGAAAGTAAATAAATTCGTAGTTCATGAGATTAAGTTTCTGAAACGAAAAAAAATCTTCGATAAAAAGAAAGTAATTTATATTCAATCTAAAATTTAAGATTTTCAGAAAATGTGCTATGATCTTGACCAGAGGCAAAATCCATTAATATTTCACATTCACAGCATAATGAAAAATCTGCAATGTATCATTGCGCCAGTTATATAGTTCTATATGTGATCCTAGTATGTTTAAAAGTAATTGATATATTTGAGCATAATTTAGTGTTAAAACAATAATAATCGATAGCGTTTGGAATGAAACATTTTATTTAAAGTGGCAACAATTTATATAGTCCTGAGACGTTCAAAAACACGCATCACATCATTCAGGTGTAAATCGGTCTTTCGTATTGTTCCTAACGGAAATTGTTAATCGTCTGCTTTTAAATTCTTCTTTTAGTGTTCTTCCATAATTCTGTTTTCGGTTCCGGCAGCTGTTCTTCTTATGTTTTCTTGTTCGTGACGCATTTTAACGTTCGTGTTAACTTGTTAACTAAATATTAAATGCCTGTGTTTTTGAAACGTAGCGAGATTTATTTGTTGAATATGCATATTAAAGAATACATGTATATTTCCATGTGTGTAAACGACTATGTTTACGATCGGTAGCTCCGAAAATTAACATTACAGGTTCAACTAGTTTCATTTGCCTCGACTACATTTGAGTTTTCGTATCCAACTGATACATTTCAATGATTCCAAACTCCTAAAAGGCAGAAGAGTAACTCTGTTAAAAAACAAACAAAAATTGTATGGAATCATTGATACAATAAAGAAAATCTCCTAAGCACGTGCTAGAAATATATCTTTTTTCGCAAAACATTACAGAATAACAATTCTAAAGCTGTTTGCTTCCGAAATGAATTATTGCATAGTTATTCAGCGGTAGATTGAGGTTGATACAATTTTGTACAATATTCTGCATGCACTAAGATGCAGTTTGCTCGAAATTACCAAAATTGTGTTTGGCCTCCTATTGCATTGTGCCCAATTTTCGATTTATTTTATTCTATTCATGAATGGATTCTGGTGAGAAAATTGTAAGTGAATTTAAAAACCACATTGACTTTAACTCAATAAAATCCTTATCGTTTTTGAGTTATATTTGCAGATTTTTTTCAGTTTTAAATAAAATTAATAGTTTCATGCTATATGTCAAGTGAGTTTTATTATCTAATGTTTCTGTTCTTTAAGGTTATGTAATTCGGCTGACATGACCTACATCATCATCAACTTATTTTTAACTTATAATATACTTTATGTAAGCTATGAATAAATAAATAATTAATGTATCAACATTTTAAAGAAAAACGTTACCTTATGATATATATATATATTTCATTTTCATTGTTTTTTTCTTTAATTTCCTTTTTAACGCTGATGAATGGCCACGAGCTTTTGAATATTCAAATTTATGTTATATATTCTGTACGCGTTCCATGTCGCGTGCATTCTCAGAGTTCGCTTTCCGAAACAGCTTTGCAATTAACTAATCGTATAGCGTTCTGTTTCAGTTTGTTCTGTACACTGTTCGTTGATCTAACAGCTCTACTTTTGTTCATAAATATTTTAGAATAGCTCTTTCATCTTGTTCTGTTTCTATTATGTAAGGTCAGTTTTACTGGTTTGTCAGTAGTTTCCGCTACCAATTTGACCTTCCTTACCTTTTAAAAGCCACTAATTAAATCATTTTGAAGAATATTCATTTTCTTAATAGTGTGCAGAATTGAACCTCTTCCTTCAGGGTAATGTAGATGCATCACAATCGGATATATTTTTTTACTTTCTCGTATACGAAATATACAAAGAGAAAATATTGTAATCGTCAAAAAATTCGGACTCGAGATTTTGACGAATCTCCACGTTTTAGACCTCCCCGAGTATATCATTTTTGAAACAATGCTATAAAGCAAACTGTCATGCCTTATGGTACTATAAAACAAACTAACTGTTATATAGAAGAATTTATATGCCTTATGATGACAACTAACTATCTGCGATTTCCGCTGATAAAAAAGACGGTACGCTTACCTGTTTCTGGATGATATTTCGTGTTATTAAAAAATATTTTTAAAAAATCAATCACGGAATTACTTTTCCAGTTGGCAGGGTGGATAATCTCTAATAATTTTTACTTTCGCGTATTCGAAGTATACAATGGAAAGTATTATAATCGTCAAAAAGTCGAACTCGAGATTTTGACGAATCTCCACGTTTTAGACCTCCCTGATTCCCAAAAACACAATTTTGGAATTATGTCTGTCTGTGAACACCGATAACTCGAAAACTATTAAAGCTACGGGGATGAAATTTGGTATGTGATCTTGACACATCATTTGTAGGTTTCTATCAAATTTTGGCCAAACTCCGTCTATTGAAAGTCTGTCAGTCCGTCTGTCCAAGTTCATGTGAATACCATAACTCAGAAACTTGAATAGCTACTTGGATAAAATTTGGTACACAATTTTATCATCAGGCATGTAGGCCCTTATAAAACTTTGGGTCAAATCCGTTAAGTGGTTGACTGTCTGGCGGTCTGTATAATCGCATAGTTTTGAATTCAATAATTTCCTAACAAAATTACTTAGATAAATGAAATTTGGTATGTGGCCTTCTGACCTTAATTGTAGATTTGTGTCCAATTTTTGTGTCAATCGGTTAAAAAAGGCTTTCAAATTGCAATTGCTATTGTGTATTGGCTGTAATTTGCCACGAATCTGTTGTTTACAGTATGATTTCCTTTCGGCTTGGCGCGGTCTACAAAGGAAATAGTAACGAGTGGTAAACTCACTCTTCGGAAATTATGGCAACCCACGTAAATTGAAACTTCGTTCTGACCTTCTCCAGATGGAAGACCTTGATTAACCAGAGGTGTGGTGAAATCTTGTGTGATATCTATAATAATATTTCGTACTCAAAAGCGTTAAATAATATCTTATTAGTTATGGTACCCTCTCCGCGCATAGAAATTGCGAATATACGCAATTTTTTTCCCTCAAAACACCCAGGAATTGGATAAACACCCGGGTATATACTCCAAAAATATTTACCTACCCCACATTACTGGTCGTATGCGAGAAAGTTTCGGGGAGGCCACTCCCGCTGGTTTGTCTCTGTGAACGGGTCGGTTGTAAATGTCTTTCAAATAAATTATTAGTATTAGTACCCTGGCGCAGAGAATCTACTGGATCTCAAATAACTTTGTAACTCTATTTACTCCCGTGCCCTATTGTATCATTCCACGTGTGATAAGTATATTGTTTACTGAAAAAGAAAGACAAGAACAGTTACACCACGGGAGCTCAAAACAAAGCAAAGATCAAAACCAGCGGGGAAATCTACGCTTGACCTTCTCGTGTGCTTATAAAATAAGGCGCGTTTTGCGTTTAGATTCGTCGTACAGAGAACCCAATAATCATTTTGGACTTTCCCCCGTAAAATGGCTGAATCCAAAATTTGATGAAGATATACGATTTCGGTGCAAAGATCAGATCTCGAGTTTCACTTATTTATCTCTCGTGTGTTTGAGTTACAGTGTTCACACGCAAACTGGCAATATACACTTTGATAAATTTAATTCACATCTACAACTGACTTCGGACACAGATACAGATTTACAATTTTCTTGCGAAGATCATGGGCATGAAGCTCATTGGTCCATCTACATTGCAGCATTTTTGTGTTATCGCGTTCAAATATGCGCACGGATAGACAGACCAAAAGAGAGACAATGAGTAAACATCTTCCATCAAGCTTTGTGGCGGTTTTTTTCTGCTGTCGCGTTCATATATACCCACAAATAGACAGCCGACAGAAAGGCAATCCTTAAAATTCACCCATCTAACTTGTTGCGCTCTCGTGTTATCGCATCCATATAGATAAAGGACGCGCGAATAGACAGACTGACCGAAAGTTAAACGACTGAAAATTTGACCCAAATTAGGCACTGGTATAAAACTCTGGTTATAAAACCATCTGCCAAATTTTATTGATCCGGTTCGTTACTTTTTACTTTCTCGTATACGAAGTATACGAGAAAAGAATTGTAATCGTCAAAAAATTCGAACTCGAGATTTTGACGGATCTCTACGTTTTAGACCTCCCTTAGTCCGAAAAACACAATTTTGGAATTATGTCTGTGTGTGTCTGTCTGTGAACACGATCACTCGAAAACTGTTAGAGCTACGGGGATGAAATTTGGTATGTGGTCTTTAAACATAATTTGTAGGTTTCTGTCAAATTTTGGACAAAATCCGTCAACGGGAAGTTTGTCTGTCTGTATGTACGAAGTCATGCGAACGCTATAACTCAAAAACTTGAATAGCTAGATGGATAACATTTGGTACACAGTTTTATCGTCATGAATGTAGGTCCGTATAAAATTTTGGTCCAAATCCGTCAACGGGTTGACTGTCTGTCGG
The DNA here is from genome assembly GCA_013235015.1 of Araneus ventricosus. Lineage (NCBI taxonomy): Eukaryota > Metazoa > Arthropoda > Arachnida > Araneae > Araneidae > Araneus > Araneus ventricosus. The sequence goes on along the minus strand of BGPR01020949.1, from coordinate 667 downwards.
TCTGTATAATCGCGTACTTGTTAAGCATTCGTTTCAAAACTATCTCCATGCGCATGCGTACTTAGTAATCTCTGGTACCAAGCGGGAGGATTACGTCACTTGTCCTTGAGACGGAGTTTGTGATAGATATGTGTTATCTACTGTTGTGTTTTCGCTCGCTCGTATAATAGCGGATCTTGCTGGAGTGTGGTGGAAAATAAATATTGCTAAGTTTTAATACATAGGCATCTCTTTTAATATGATTCTTCACTTAAATATTTTACAATCACTATAATTTGCAATGAAAAACCTTCTGATATTCGTTGCATTCTGGATTACAATAGGCTCGATTTTTTTTTATCCACGCAAGGGGAGGGGAAATAACAAATTTTTGAGCAGTATACGAGAAAGTTTAGGGAAGGCCACTCCCACTGCTTGAGTTATCATATTATCGCTATATCATATTTTCTTTAGCAGATTCTGTCCAACATTTTATAAAGATATACAATTTTGGTTTAAAGACAGCATACCAATATTTACCTTTTTAAATTTCTTGTATTTTTAAATTATAGTCCAATAGACAGACAGATATAATTGCAAAAAAGGTTTTTTCGGACTTAGGAGGTGAAAAAGCGTCAAAATTTCGAGGTCGAATTTTTTGACGATTACAGTGTGTGTGTGTGTGTGT
>BGPR01020948.1:0-23435 GCA_013235015.1 Araneus ventricosus | reverse complement strand
AAAGATCACGAGAGTGGCAGGACATATGGCTTCATCATATTCATAAGTGAATAGAGTGCAGCGAAAACTTGTTGTCTTCAAGAATGGATCTGTTGCATTCTCAAAAGGGAGAATGTTTACTACGATGTATTGCAGAAACCTCTCACCACAGGTCAGACAATGTTTGTTAGACGGTTGCATACAGTTTGCTTTTAATTTCTTTAATTTTGCTTTAACCGTATCACTTTATCGACATATATTTAATGCCACGATTCGAATTGCTGTGGCTGTCGTAGCTCTTCGGCAAAAATCTTGGTGATGGCATAAGAAGTTTTGAAATAGTTTCTTAAAATGAATAACGATTCCAAAGAAATTTTACCATGGAATTAAATTCGTTTCATATTGCCCAGCTTCAAATCTACCGATGGTTCTCCTTCTCAATACATCATATGCATCATCTCAAGAACTCATTTCGTTTCTCAGAAAAATCAGTTAATTTTTACTAGAAGACACGCAATTTTATATGAGAAATTCGAAAATAAGACAAGAACTAACTCTCTCTCTTTTTCTTAAAAAAAGTTCTTTACCTATTTAACAGGTAGTAGATGCTTAAGCCTTTCAACGAGAATTATTCATTTCCACAGTCGTAAAATATATGTTTGTAACATTAAATCTGAGCGCCAGTGCCTTCAAATGTCCCTCCTCGTAAATATTTACACAAAACATTATATGGATAATTATTTCATTCAATAATTAGATAAAAAATTAATTCAAGAATTAGAGAAAAATGAAGCGGAATTCTACTGAAAGAAGGTAATAATTAAATGAATATAGTATAATTAAGTCTAAATTTCATGATGGTTTGATGAATAAAGATTGTTAAATCATTTTTACGACATTGTAAAATGCTTATATCTTTCTTGAAGTGTTCGAGTATTTGAAAAATCAATGAAATTCAGACATACGTATCTTCTTAACGTGTACTCAATGTAGTTTCTCTTAAAAATGAAATGTAAATTGAACCGAAAGTAATTTTAATATAAAATACATATTTACTTAATTAAAGTCACTCTATAAGCTGAAGCCTTCATTACACGCTAGAAATTTTAAAGCAATTTCTATTCTCCTCGCTCTTATCGACCTTTCACTGTCGATGTAATATGAAACTACCGTGCTCACTTTCGGAAATCCGATTCGATTTTCCTACTAAGAGCTCCAGCATAAGTTCTCTCACTGAAATCACCTTACATGTAAAACGAATGAAATAAAGTTTATCTTAAAAAGGAAATGTAAATCGAACCGAAAGCAATTGTAATATAAAATAAATATTTTCTTAACTGAAGTCACTCTATAAGCTGAAGCCTTCATTACAAGCTAGAAGATTTAAAAGCAATTTCTATTCTCCTCGCTTTTATCGACCTTTTACTGTCGATATAATATGAAACTACCATGCTCACTATCGGACATCCGATTCGATTTTCCTACTAAGAGTTCCAGCATAAGTTCTCACTGAAACCACCTTACACGTAAAATCCATTAAATTTTCAAAAGAAAACAATTTCATTAACGCCTTTGCCTGGGAATTCTGGGAACATTCTCAACATATTTAAAAGGGAAAAATACGTAGGTCGGTCAGGATTCTCGCCTTTTTAAAACTTCTAGAAGCACTAACTTTCTGAAGAAAATTGGTATCTCAATTGCATTTACTTAAACTAAATTCTATCTAAAATGTCTTTATTTCTTTGTGTAACAGCAGCCTAGTTAGAAAGAGAATCTATTTGTTGAATCTATATGTTGAGAATCCACTCCCTCCAGAAGTTTCTGCGATAGAATTGTAACCACAGGCTGCTATATTTCATAAAACATTAAGTATTATTTGGTCTATTCAGAAGTAAATGAACTTATTTTTAATAAATAATATCGTTAAAAATGTTATTAAAATCAAATAGATAGTTTTTGGCAGCGATATTTTTCTCATTTTTGAATTGGTAATAATATTTTAATCTTTCTTTTGATTACAGTTTCTAGTCTGAAAATGAAAGAAAGTTTAATTGATTACGAAAACAAGCCTTGATTGCTCACTTTTGTCGATTAGCATTGTCGTAAGTATCGATAGATGCTCAACCGGAAGTACTCTTTGTTTCGTCCAATTTGGCAACTATTGTTTTATGAAAATAAGAAAAGGGAGCTTAAAAATATCTATATACTCCCAATTGTTTCCCAAGGCGGTATAATGTTATTACTTGAAGATTATTTTCTGGATCAATAGTTTTTCTTTTTACAGTTTTTTAAAGTTTCTATGAGAAAAAAGTTTTAAAGTTTCTGTGAGAAATTGTATTTAACCCGGGAGGACGCGCGGGGGTCATTTTATGACCCCAAGCCCTCGGAAAACTCAGATTCCTAGAAAAATAGCCACCTGTTCATTCCTTTCTCATCAGTAGCTGAATTAGTCACCCTCTCTGCGTTTTCTGAGTATTAAGAAAGTATTTTCGGAATTTTTCTTCCCCTAATACGCGTTTGATTAGTTACTGGGGTTATTATATGACCCCGCTCGTCTTTCCGTTTGTTCCACATACTAGTTATTAAAAGTAGCTGATACAGTCAGCTCGTTATTTTCTTTGCCGAATTGAAGTATTTAACTGTTTCTCACAATGCCGATTCCATAAGAAAAAGAAATTGAGTGTTTACGTAAACTTCTTGGTGAAGTTGAAACTGGTGAAGATCCCGAATTTGACAATGAAGACAATGGACCTGAGGTTGTTTCAGAAGAGATTTTTTCAGTTCATGAAAGTTTCTGCGAACATGATACGGAATCGGAAGAAGACGTAGATTCTGGAAGTAAAGATGTGAATAACTTGGATTTGTTTTCATCAAAAAAGGCATTAAGTGGAGAAATACAAAATTTAGGCAAAATATTCGTTGTCATAATATTGTGTCGCGCTTACCTGCAACAAAAGGACCAGCGAAAGATGTGACAAGCCTTTTCAAGAGTTGGGAGCTATTCATCAACGATAACATGATATATTTATGTAGTGTGAACAAATATATTTATCGAGAAATCACACCACACTTTTCATGTGAAAGAGATGCGCGAAAAATGAACCTCTAGAAATCCGTGCTTTATTAATGAATAATAATGAGTAGTTTTGATTTGTGTTAAGCACTGTATTTTTAATATCTAAAGGTCAAAAGCGTTATTTTTCCAACTAAAAACATAATGATTTTAACAGCACAGAGTTGAATTTTAGCTAGGGTCATTCTATGACCCCCGCACGTCTTAGAGATTGCTAAGGAAGCGTTCGTTCTCTGGGGTTAAATAAATTTTAGTTATAATTTACATAATATTTCTATTAGTATTGCAGATTTCAGGATTTTCTGCATTGGTTATTTCATTCATATGAAAAATTATCAAATATTGAGGCAAAATAGATTTTATCTGTTATTATAATGGATATTATGTCAATTATTACGTTATCTTTAAAACCGAATAAACACTTGGTATATCTGAATAATTTTGATCATTGTATTTTTAAAAAATTTAATTTCAAATAACTACTCTAGAGTTCTATGTAATCTGGAGCACAATATCATGTGGATTAGTTCATTATTAGTACTATAATCAAGAGACTTGAGACAAATTTAAAATATAGCTTAGAGAAAGAAAATGATCTACAAAACTCCAGTGAGTTTTCCCGGTCGCTCCTTTTCTTTAACCCCCAGACTGCATAATTTTTTAAATCTTAATTTCGATGCAACGTTTACAAACATGTTTAAATACCGTTTAACCAAGCAAATTCCTATTTACATGCAAAGGTTTATTAGTATAATATGATTCCGCCTATAATAAGTAAACACATTGGTAACACATAGTAACAACACTTCGAAAATCGCAGATGCAGCAGAAAATAGACTTACTTTATACCCTCGGAAATCGAGGGATAAGCAGTCAGAGGGTTAAGAATTGATTTGCATATTTTCGGGAATGTTTTGCCAGACTCGGCAGATTTTCTATTTATTTCCTCATAATCAGATGCACTTCATAAATAGCTACCCTACGCAAACTGTCACTAAAATATGTTTAATCTGTTATAGTGATAGAAACTATAGCAACAGCCAAAATACAATCTGCATAGATAGAAATTGTTTCAAATAATAATTCCATTGAACAAGCCTTTTATGTAATGAGGTGAATATTGCAGAAAATTTCAGCTTATTATATTGGGAAAATTCATTCATATGGTTTCTGAACCTTATAAAAAATAGATTTTAATAAATTTAGTTTAATACTAACACATAATGAAGAATTTTCTGTTTCCTTTAAAATAAAGTCACAGTTGCAATACCGGAAAGTTGTATTCTTTTTATTTCAGGAAACATAAGAAAAAAATATTTAATAAACCTGAAAACCTATCTTATCCTTCGGTCGGGACCGATACAAATGCTAACACGATAAGGCGCAACTCATATATGAGATTAAAAGTTAAATTTTTGCTTAAGCTATTGGTCGTACAAAATTATATTTGAGTTTTTAAATAACTTTTTTGTATTTTCTCACAATTTCAACTAACAAAACGTCCAAAAATTCATGAGGGAGTTGACGTTTGTTTCACCTAAAGATTTCTGAGCAATGACAACTGCTGTCGTTAAGAGCTGAAATAATTCGAAATTTTAAGTAATATTTTAGAAATAACTATCAATATCATTGAATTAGGGCCTGGCACACAACTATACGAACTTTTAAAGTTATATAAAAAGAAGTATTGAGAAAAATTTAGGAAATATAAAAAATTAAAGCGTAATCGGGCGCAACTCATTTATCAGTTCTTTTATTATATTCTTTTATGCAATAATATTGTAAGCATGTACTCGCCACACTAAGTTGGTAAATGTTTTGTAATGTCATTTTTCTCCCCACTGGTTGGGGTAAGCTTTGTGCTCTTATTTTTATTGTATTTTAACCACTGCCGCTGTTCGGGAAATGTTTGTAACCTTATGTCTTTTGTTTTTGAATGAATCCTGTTCCAGTTCTCTCACCACTGGTTCCTCTTCGATTTTACACCCAATATGGGGAATACGGGCCAGTGTGGACATAAAAACCCTCACCTATCAGATTTACGTGCCCCTCACATACATCAAAAGAGCACTAGAGAAAAAAACCACGATACCCTAGTATGAGTGGTAGGGAGCCAGGAAGCTGCCCTCACCTTTCCCGGTAAAACCCGCACTTAGGCATAAAAAATATGGGTGCTTCATCTCACAGATATAAATACGAATTAAGGGAAGTTTTAGTTGTGAAAGAGGCAAAAATACAATAATATTAAAAAACAAAAAAACGAATGAAAAAGAACGAGGAGGAATAAGAATCTGGTGTATGATGTCATCAGAAGCCTTCATCCATGCAGATTCAAAAATAGAATAGGTTTTCTGTCGAGGAAAAACGGCTTTAAGGTCTAAATTAGAATTTTCCTCTACGGCCTGAACCTATTCCGGAACAAATTGGAAAGAAAAACATTTATCAACAGTTTTTTAAATATAGTCTGAAAAGAACATAAAATGTCTTACCTCTTTTGTTGTGGAATGGAAAAAGAAAGACTCTCAGAAGTGAACTTTGTATATAGGAGTACTCACATATCTCCATCTAGTGAGAGATACACTAACTAAAACATAATAATTTTTTGTTGTTTTTCATAAGTTTTTTTATAGTTTTTATTTTGTTTTTTAGTATTTTAAATTTTTTTAATTGTTCTTATGCATTTTAAAATTTTTATTTTCATTTTTATTTCCAATTTGTTTCTTATTCCAATTTGTTCCGGAATGGGTTCAGGCCTTAGAGTAAAATTCTAATTTAGACCTTAAAGTCGTTTTTCCTCGACAGAAAACCTATTCTATTTTTGAACCTGCATGGATGAAGACATCTGTTGACATCATCCACCAGATTCTTATTCCCCCTCGTTCTTTTTCATGCGTTGTTTGTTAATATTATTTTATTTTTATCTCTTTCGCATTTCAAAATACCCTTAATTCGTATTTATATCTTTGTACTTCGAAATTTCTTCCTGGATGATGCTGAACTTGCGCGCACCAAATAAATTGTTTCTATTATTGTTGTTTTGTCTTTTTTTAGATATTCAATCCTTCATCTCACCGAATAGATGCGCCCGACGGAAGGTTAATTTGAAACAATGAAACACTTTTTAAGCAAAGAAATAACTTTCCCGTATTCTATTATGTGCACAATTTCTGTTTCTGTTTAAAAGTTTCGAATCGAAAAGAAACGGTATGGTGAAGACTGATGACATTATTTAAGGCTTATTATTCTTAAGGATGACATAATTCTTAGGCTTCAAACGATATTTTATAGCTTTAATTTTTGAAATTAAATGAGGGCGGTTCTTACGTTGTACGGAATCCTAATAAGTTGATGATGTTTTTGATGTCTGAATGAATTGAAGAACATTACACAGATATACATATTTCTGGACACAAACATCTTTACAAAAAAATCTCACGTCTCCAAATCCTTTCACCAAGAAAAATCGTGCTGTGGTGCTTTTAAACTTCTAAAAGACATTCATATATTACAACATGTATTTAAAATTGAATACATCTTAAAAGGTAACATTAGATGAAGTCATTAATATTGCAGAGGAATCCTAGAATTCGAAACTGACTTCTACCACTACCAATTTAACTGCAGAGTTTGCTATGAATTATTCATTGGGGAAATCTTTCAGGATTCTGTTACATAATATTCATCCTCTTGAGGAAAGAAGCTTAATGGAAAATATTTAAACAAAATGTGGGATGCGTTATTGCATTTAGTTGTTATTCAAGCTGAATCTCGTATCAGTATATGAATAGAGCAGAAAATGGCATACATATTTCTTAAACTACATTAGTACTGACAGTGTCTCTTTATTGTCATGGAAAGCTATTTATAGACCTAAGATCTTCCTAATCATTTAGAGTGTATCCAAGAAAGATTCTTATATTTTCGAGAACCTTATATTTTTCTGCTGAATTTGGAGCATAATGAATAATGGATTTGATATTCCCTCTAACCATGACATAAATTCTGAAAATTTCTAGACATATTTGTTATGGGTTTTTATATATAAATAAAAAATGTGCACGTTTTCTCGACAAATAGTGAAGAACATTTCCCATTTGTGTTTTTTAATTTCAAAGAAGTGCACAATTATTCATTAGCTTTATTCTCAGCAATGAGAAAACCAAATTAACTTAAAAGTGCATGATCATTTCGAATAAATAATTTTCATAGTACTAAAATAATAATATAACTGAATTACCCAAACAGAATACACCAATAAGGAATATCATTCAATAATTTTATTTTTTAAAAAATTTTAGTGGGTTTTACCTATTTGCTCCTCTGACAGAAATCCCTCTGTCTGAAGATGAGGATTCTAATTAATTCGCTGGGAAAGAATATTTATTTTTTGAATAAGAATATTTATTTTATTTGAAATATATCAAATTCATTTTTCTATAGAATTTTGAAAATGAGTCGAAGATTGTTCTTTTACCAAATAAACATCAATACTTTCCTTTTAATTTGACGTGCTTTACGCTACATACTCTGAAGAGAGTTTTCAGGTATTCCGTAAATTGATTAAAGCCAAAAATCCATTTTTATCTTTCTGAAATCTCTCCCTGAATCCTTTGGGGATTGATGGAAAGCCATACTCGGTCATCAAAAGTCACTTGATGTTTCTAGTCATTTTTCCCCTGGGCTGTCTAAATCTATAAATAATGTAATGTAATTTTATGACCAAAAAATACATGACTTCCTTACAGTGCAACCGAAATGGATAAATGGGGGAACTTCTTGAATACTATGAAAGGAAAGTGTTCGTTACAGCGAATCAAATTTCCTACAGGAAAAGAAGCAGTTGATTAATAAGTGACAGAAATAATTTGTTATAATTTTACACACACTTAATTTGAATCCTTATGAGAACGAAACAACTTTTTAAAATTCAGCAGAGCACTGCAAAAACACAAAACATATGATAGCTTTAGACAAGACTTTTAGACAAACTTTGAAAAAAGCGAGAACCTTACTGTTAGTAAGAACAATGCGCATTAAATGTTTTTTTCAATTAGAATAAATTATTACTTTAAATGAATTCTGTTACTGAATTCCCATGCGTGAAAAAAACACAGAAAATAATTTCTTTTCTACTGTAAAGAAGATGAGCAATAAATTAATCTCTTTCCGATTAATACATCTGGAGAAAAACTAGGAAGTTTGGAATGATATCTGTTTGAAAACGCAAGCTTGCCATAGCTCTAACTGTTAAAAAAAATAGATATAAATTTAACTGCTGTTTATGTGCCCACTCTTAGAGTTTAAGAAAATGTTCACTTTAGGTGGATTTTCTCAAGACTTACTGTACATATTTGAATAAAAAAATTTAAAAAGCCATGCAAAAGTTATCTTTCACACGCCCGTAATGTGCATAAGACTCAACAAACAGAATTGAGTGTTACACATATCATCATTCAAAGAGACTCGAAGTTCCCTCTTTTCAAGCGTTCCACATCCCACAAGTGGGCCGCTGAGCATAGGTTGGGAACCGCTGCTCTAGATCATCAAACCTCCGCTGTCTCGTATGATGAACGACAAATAGCGTTCAGTTTAATTCATTATTGTCAACTTATGTTCATCTGAAGAAAGCCGAAAGCGCCAAATTAAAAAGAACCAAATAAGTCAGTTTTATTAGATATAATGTCGATTATTGCCATTTAAAACTAAATGTTTTCCAACTATTTTAATATAACTTAGGGCAATATTCAAAGCGGTTTAACTCAATTTGAGTTAATACTCACTATAGAAGAATCTTGAGAGAAGTTTCTAGATATAGTAGTATCAGTACCCCGGGAGAGTTTTAACTTTTCTTTTCAGAAAAAAAAAAGAAAAGGATCTCATGTATAAATTTTTTCAGTCAGCATGTATAACAAGAGCCATAGTAGTCATAAAAGAAGACAGCATTTTTGGTTTTGCGGCCGCAAATAATTTCACGAGGCAAATTTGTATGAATAGAGAAATAAAATTAATATTCATAGCACCAAATCTCAAATACACTACAGTGGTCTGCTGCTGAGGTCTCAGCTTCTGGACTGGAGGGTTCTAGGTTCGAAATTCAAATCCATTAAAGATCCTTCGTGTATGTGGGCTTGATACTCGTTAAATCTTACGACGAGGGTAAAACGTCCTCCCGCTGGTATGGTGTGCATGCTCTCAAAAAGGGATTTCGGTCACGTCATCTGACCAAGCCTCAAAACTACGAGGCATCTTCCAAAATACTGTTATGAACATCAAATCTCGGTTTCCTCACAATGATAGTCTCATAGTTGGAAAGAGACATTTTCAGGGGTTCTTAATACCTATCGGGGGATGGAGGCCAACGACCCCCGACCTTGGCGACAAAATGAAAAGTCTCGAATTTCCAAGAATTTTCATGATATCTCGATTAGGGACTGAGATATCGGAATTTATGTAGAAAATTCTATGTGACTTCACATCCTGTCAGAAAAGTTATAATAACCCGGAACTGCTGAGATGAGACAATCGTCTTTAAACGTCTGCGGAGTTCGAAGAATCTCTTTGGAGACTTGTTCGCTTTGAGAGTTGGTCAGCTGTTAGACGCTGAGCGCTATTGTTCCTGCTGTTGCTGTTATTGTCAGTGATTTGCTGCCTGCTTGTACTGCTAATTTGCGCAAGTGCTGTTTTTGCTGGTACCTGCGCTTCGTGTTTTCGGAAATATGCGAGAATAAAGCGTCATTCACCGTTATCTGCTTGTTGGACTATTTTTCGCCGTACATACACCGGGCGATTTTTGCAACAATATCCCTCGCGATGCATTAAAGCGGCAAGTTAATATAAACAGCTAACTAACCAATTTCACAATAACATTCAAAGGAAGGAATCAATATGCAATTTAATAAATACGATGCAAGATAATATATTAAAACAAAATCAGAAAATAACTGATAACATGGAGTAACCGCGTGGTAAAATAGGAAAGAAATAATAGATAATAATACCGTTTATGAAAAATAGTACAGTATACATGACAGAATACCTGCGGTGAAAATAAACATTAAATATTCAAGTTTAGACGAAAAAATCGATTCTTAAGCAAGAAACAAAAGATAGTGAATATAATAGTAAGCAATAGAGAAAGCATCAAAAGAACTTGCAAGAAGAAACCAGAGAATGCATAAAAAGATGATTTTGAATATAAGAGAATTACTTTTAAGAGTTAAAAGAATGAATAAAATAATATAAAGCCATTTTGCAAATGAGAAGAAAATATTGAGCACTAATAAACAAAGAACCTCTCATTCGTAAATCATGAATAAAATATCTTGGTTTAAAGAGCTGTGTTCTGCATTAAATAGAATTCAGACACTTGATGAAAGGTGTACAAAAGTGTATCGTCACAAAGTGGCTTTCCTTGTCAAACTCGCCCTTCACTGGAACTGCATATTCAAAGATATCTGCTTATTTACTCGTGGAAGCATGATCATCAGACAAATATTTGAGAATACAGAATACCGTTTTCCACATCAGAGAAATATCCATTACAAATTCTGGAACAAGGAGCAATGACTAAATAATGAAGCATGACAAAGTGAATGTTACAGTATTAGATAATAAAAATTAACAAGATTTGGAAACATGCTTTTATCATTGTACTAAAAAAGAAGATTTTTTAAAATCAAAAATAAAAAATAGGATTAAAAATAATGTTAAGTAATAAAAATTAACATGATTTTATTAGTGTATTAAAAAAGAAAATATTTTTTATCAAATCGACTTCGTTAAAGCTAGAAGCATTGATAGAAATATTATAAGCAAATAGGATTTTTAATCACATTCGTAATGTATTTGATTTTTAATAAATGTATTGTAACTTTTTCTTGTGATATTGATTGTTGCCTAATTTCTTCATAGAATTATCAATGATTCACGCCTTTGAGATTTCTTTTGACGTCCATGCTTTTAATTAAAATATATTTTTACATTTTAGGAGACTAATTGAAGTGTGTTTTTAAAACCTTTTTTGTACTCTTTTCTACTTTTATTGCTTTTAATAAATAATTCATTATTATTCATTATTATGGAATATTAAATAATATTTTTTAACAAATTCGCTGCGAAATGGCACCACTCTTGTGGAATCGAAATTAAATTGAAACTAATCAACTAACTACTAATTACGTTTGGAATATATTAAAATATTGAATTGTAATTGGGGAGCAAAACTCTTCAATAATCAGAATTCCATAGAAAATTGATGTTGCCCTAAGTTCTTTTGCCTTAATTCTATATTAAAAGATTGAATTGTAAGTGGGAACCAAACTTTTCAATAATCAGAACTCCAGTACATCAAAACGTGAGTAAAAAATCAATTAAAATTTTTCATCTTTATAAACATGAAAAAGTAAAGTTAAATTAAATTGTGTAAAAAGTACATTAACTTTCCAATATGAAAGTAGCCTTAGATTCTATGTATTCTATATTCCAATTTGAGACATTGAAAATCTTCTTTATGTAAGTGGTCTAAACCGCTATAAACAGTTAGATACAAGAAATGCTATTTAAAAATTTGGAATTTTTAATAATCTCTAATTGAATCAACTGAACCTATGTTTAGAATAATAGCCGCCCCCCCCCAAAAAAAAAAGAAATCTAAGGTAGAAGATGGGTATTTTTAGAATTAAGGCAAAAGAAATTATGGAAACATCAATTTCTATGCAAGGATATTGTTGCGTTGAGATTCATTAAAATACTTTTCACTCGAAGAATATAATTATATTTTACTATACAAACTAATAAAATGTACATCGTTTATGTATGATGAAAGTATAAATAAAACACCATGATACAAAAGAAAGAAAAACAATATTCTTTTAATAAATTGAAGTACCAGAATGAGCGAATTTGTGTAGTATTTATAAAGGGTTAGTTAAGTTTACATTCGAAGATGAATCATTTCTTTCTTAAATCACATAATTCCAAATTTTACTACTCGTCATTAAAAGTTTTCAAAAATATCTTAATACAAAGTTCAAATTATAAATGTTATATTTAAAAAAGATACCTTTTCATTACCACACGTGGAAAATCATGTTTAATTTTATAAGAATGCATTTTAGTGGTTTACAACACTCTTTTAATGTATTTTTGAATAAAAAAATAACAAATCGACTGAGGAAGAGCTTCTTTCATTGTAAAGTTTGCAAGGAATGTGAAATCTATGCAAAACCCTTCACAGTTAGTATGATATCATAATACACTTTTTTCATTTTATAATGTTTTTGTAAATTTAATTCGTCTTTTTAAAATCTTTAATTTCTTGTAATAATTCATTTAATAAGGAAAGAGTGCATTCTTTCCATTTTATATTTTTCCATAAGTTTCATATTTCTTTTATTACTTTTGAAATTTGTATAATGGTTATTCTCTGCCATCATAACTCGTTACTTGTTCAACATGAAGATATAATTTTATATTCTAATTTAATTTTCCTTTTAATAATTTAAGGCAATTATTAAGCTTAAAGTTATAATAGAGATCAAAATATAACATTTGATTTATTTAAAATAAGATTTAAGATTTAAAAGAAAATTTTAAAATAAGATTTTTACAGAAGGAGGTCGAAACATGGGAATCTCAGACATTGTTCGAAAACTTAAAGTGTTCATCACGAATTTTTTAAGTATCTGAGTTTAATTTTTACTTAACAATACTCCAATGTGATTGATTAGAATAATTATTTTTCTGAAGTTAAGCTTCATTTATATGCAAATGTCTATTTACCTTTTACACAATAGATTGTTCCAAGACCTATTTAAATTTTTAGGGAACGAATTATGATTAAAAGTACGATCTAATTTCTCGTTCTGAATTTTTTTCACCCTTCTCAAAGAATTTATCGTCCACAATTCTTTCTTCATTCGATTCTTTTAAAATAATTCACTACTCTGAAAAAATCTGCTTCCACTCAAGTCTTTCAAAAGATTTTCCTTTCACACGCTTTCGTCGGTCTTTTTATTTAAGATTCCGAATTATTGAAAAATCACTTTCTCAATAACAAATTTAAGAAAGCAGAGGATTTGAATGTTGTTGTTTGAATTTGTTGAATGTGTTCTTGGAAGTAGTAATGTTCTTTTTCAATGCGATATATTAAGTAGGGGAAAGTCGAGTAAGACGATGAAGGGAGAAAGATGATGAATTGGATTTTTCTCGAAAATTTCCCGGATTCTGCATCATCAGAGATCTATAGAGACCTGCTACCCATGTCACACCAAAAGATTTCACCCCGTTATTAATGTGATTCACAGTACGCGGTAATATGTTTTTGAGTTGTCCCTACGCAACTTCTGGTTTGTTAAGAGATAGCGTTCACGGAGTAAATATTTTTAATTTATACATGCCATATTCGTACAGAGCTAATCAAAACGTTTTCAATGATGTGTTATTTTAATTTTCCTTATGAGCTGATAGCCTTCAATGTTTTTTTTAAACAAAAAGGCGAAGTCGGGTAAGATGACGAATTAGGTGGAGGGCAAGATGACGACCCACTCCGCTTTAATTTATGAACTCGTCGTGCTACTTGACTGCCACTTGCCCTTCCTGCAACTCAATGGCAGTCTATTGAAAATGAGCATCTCATTAAAAAAGGAGATAGAGGAAAAAGAAGGTAAACGAAAACTGTGACAGCTAAAGAAGGCTGAAGTCAATAAGACTAAACGCAACAAACCTGCTAAAAATTCTACAATAAAGAAGAAAGTAGCTAAGCTTCACCTCGATTTCTAATGTTTTGAGTCTGAGGACTCAATTCATTCATTTGAATTTCCTTAAGTTGAGGCTGATGACAATCTGGACCCAGAGGACCACGATAATGAAGAATGCATCATTTGCAACAAGCAAGGAAAAACGGAATTGGGATTCCAAGCTCTGGTCCCATTCCACCTTTACTGGCTGGGACAAAATCCAAGCCCATGGCGATGCGATTTCAGTACTTTATTTCATTTCTTAAGGTTTGAATCTCAAATTTCGATTGATAATATTTCATTTGTTTTGTGCTGTTACTTTAATCCGATTATGTTTGTTTTCTGTTATGTGCAATTTTTTTATGATCTAGATGTGATCTCAACAGTTTTAAATAGTTTCTTGATAGCATATGGATGTTGAATCAAATTGTTATCCCAATTCGTTATCTTACCCGACACCGATTGTCATCTCACTCGCAGAGTCGGGTAAAATGCCGAAATTGACTTTTTTTTTCTAAAATGAAATTTTGGGGTCTCAATTTTGAAAATAAAAATTTTAAAAATATATAACTTTATAATAAAGAGTTGAAGATTTTGCCGAAACAATAATCCTCCAGCAACGAATATTGAGGACAGGAAAAAAAACCCCAAAGCTTAAGTTCGCCATCTTACCCTACTTTTCCCTACCAAGAGGTAAGGGAAATTAGGGTAAGATGGCGAATGATGAATTCAAATATAAATGAGATTTAAAAGAGGAAAATAAATATATTTTCAAAACTTCCTCAAGTGTCAATATTTCTGAAATCCATTTTGAATTATATTTATTATAGCAATTTATTTTAAATTATTTCTATTATCTCAACTCTTTTCTAATTTATATCTATTGTCTCAAATCTTTTCTTAATTAAATCTATTATCTGAAATCTGTTTTGAATTATATTAACATATCAATTATGCTGCAGACTCTCCTAAACAAAAATAATGAATCACTACTATATGAATTATTCTTCTTAACTCATTCAGGAAAAATTTATGAATTAAAAACACTTTCATATATATCTGTATTGCATTTTTAGAGATAATTAACACATGATTCTGAATTTGTTATCAGATATATAGTAGTATTTAATATCTTGTACAATATTTAATAATCATTTGTATTAAAATTATGAAATGAAGTCCAAAAATCTAAGAATATGTTACTTTACACTACATAGTATAAAGAATCATATTTCTTAAAGTGCTCCAGAGAATTTAATATTTCTGAGATACGTACTTATATCAACTTAATAAAGTTACTTTAAACCTAATATGCAGATTAAATCTAAAGCGCATGCATTATATAAAAATTTATTTATTCAATTGTATTCACACTATCAAATAAAGCTTTCTACATTTATTTTTTAGAAAGTTTTAGTATTCGAATACAACCTTCGAGCAACTATCGACCTGCCATTATCACCGTAAGATGAAACTGTCAAACTCACTATCGGATATCCGATTTCCCCTCTAACAGCTCCAGCAGAAATTTTCCCCGAAATCGCATTACACCTAACATCCATTAAATCTTCGGCGGAAACAGACTCCTTAACGTCTTGGCTCGGATATTGTGTTGACAGTCTCCATTGATTTGAAAGGGGAGCTACATGGGTCAGTCTGAATTCTCGTCTTTTTAAAATCATCGAGAAATATTGACTCGGTGCAGTAGTATGGCATAGAAAATGTATTTACTTAAACTAGATTTATTCTAAATTTATTTCTTTAGGCTTTAAATACTGTCTGGTTTGAAAGAGAATCCGTTTGTTGTAAAGGACCTGTGTTTGCTTCCTCCAGAGCTATTCAGAAGAGAATTGTTTGAGGCCACTGAATTCCATAAAATGTCA
Source organism: Araneus ventricosus (assembly GCA_013235015.1). Lineage (NCBI taxonomy): Eukaryota > Metazoa > Arthropoda > Arachnida > Araneae > Araneidae > Araneus > Araneus ventricosus. The sequence continues at coordinate 7,764 of BGPR01020948.1, read as the reverse complement.
GTTACTTCTTAGTCTATGTACAGCAAACGAATTCTAAATTTTCAATAATTTTACCCGTTTAACCTTCCTTTAGTCGCAAAATCTAATACATACGAATTATGGCATGATAATGCTTTTCAACTCGCAAAATTTCCCACAAAAACCACTAATTTGAAACCCACAAAATTTCATCTGGAACCATGCGGAAAATTGAATGTTTCTTAAGAAAACCCTTTATAGCTACTATCCAAGATGGCGGCTGTTTGGCGAGCATTTAAAGAGTTGGCGAACGTTTCGCGAGTTTTGAGACGAGACCCTATCTTAATCTTAAGTCTAACCAATGATTGCGACTAAATGAGGGTTAAACCATATTATTATACACTGGCTGGCAGAAAAAAGTCGCGACGTGGATTCCAACATGCAAATTCTAAAATGTCACAGAACGCCTGCGTACTGAAAAATTTGCATAAGTTGGTGCCCATTACTTCCTTTAAATAGTGTAGAAGAGCTGGGATAGGTGTCATTTTTCAACATTTTTCATGCCCTTTCCAGTGGTATACAACATACTGTAAGCTAATATACAAAAAGTTTTGCAAAAGTTTAAATTAAAATTAAAATTTCATTTTTTTCAAAAAGTACATAATTTAAAATTTTAAAATTAATTCCATGAATAGCTTGTATTGTTGTAAATCACCTTTCAAAATATAAATTTGGGATGATGATGGGTTAATTATCAAAAAAATTAAAACTAAATCTAGATAACAAAAGAATACTAATTTTTAAACTTCCGTGAAAATAAATATGAACACTAACCTGAAGAAAGAATACAGTAATAAGTCTAAAATAAATATTTTCATTAAGTAGAAGATTATATTTATCATTTGAAGTTTGAAAAAGCCACATTTGCTTTGCATATATCACTTTCAAGTAGAACATAACTTCTTCCAGTGGGTGTCACAGGATTCACCTTTGTCAGAAAGCCCACTATATGGACACCCAAAGAACATCAGCGCTTCTTGTATTATTTCACCAATAATGTTGATGTAGTTTTGGTAATGAACGCATGCTATGCTGTGTTCCTTGGTTAGGCAGTGCTTGATCAAAGCAACTTTTCAAGCACAATTCTGATTGAGTTGCTCTTGGGTATAGTAGTCAAAATCTACCTTGGTAATGTTTTCTACAGCCCACTCAAAAAGTTGTCGTGGGGTTTGAATTTGATTTTCATATGGCCTTTTCACACTATTCATGAGCTGTCAGTCTCTTTATTGGACCTCCTATTCCATCGCAAGGCCCTTTTCCATTGCTGTGACCGAAAAATAACACTCTCCTTTCAATTTAAAATCTTCCTCTTGAAAGCAGAGGTTCAAAAAGTTTTCCTTATTTTTGTACTGGGCGGCAAACCCGTCTGAAAAAGAGAAAAATCTTGTTTGGAATTTTTTGAAATTTGGACGTCAGAAAGGATATGGGGTGGTTTTTTCGTGAAAGGTGTAAAAAGCAACTTCGTTTTCCTGTTTGAAATATATTACGAAAGGATGTATTATGACCTACTGGCTTGTCCAGTGATAGCTCTGTGCTTCATCTTGCATCACTATGCTATAATTTTCAGAAAAATCACAGGTGACAGCAAACTCTGATTCTTTGAGACATTTTCTTTTCTGTAGTTAAAGAATGTCCCCTGTTGTTTGGCAGTGAAGTCTTGCTGAACCAAGGAAGACAAATTGCCGCAGAATAAATCAATAAACTCTTCTGAAGACTTCTTTAAGACCTCTTGGCTACATTGGAGAAATAAAATCCACTGACGGAACTGAATTTGTTTATTCAAATTTTCAGCAGTGGATTCTTGCAAAATTGTACGTTTCTCAGTTTCACCTGGACAATAAACACAATTCCCCATGTTTCAATCAATTCTTTATTGGCTACAAAGTACTTTTGCTGGTAATTGCTTCTAATTTTTTTATGTTGCCAATTGTTACAGTATTGAATTTAGCATTTTCTGTCATCAACTTGTCATTTTGATGAATTGTGCATACACAAACAGAGTGTGTGCAACTCTGATCAGCTAAAATTAAATGTTTCGGTCTCAATTCAGAAAATCTAGAGAAACCTATTTTATGCTAGGAAAAGTGTCTTTGAAAAGTTTGTAAGTTTCTTTAAGGTTGCACAAAATTAGCCTTTTCGAAATTTTTGATTTACTTCCGTCTGATTCAATAACCGTCACACAATCGTTAATACCCAGCATTTCCCTTATAAATTCATCACTTCTATGAAATAAATACACAGTTCCAACAGTTTCTATTGGCAAACTTTTCCCTGGTTTTGAATTTGGACCTTCTAAAATCCTCTTTTCTTTCAAAATTTTATTATTATTCCTGTTTCAAAAAAGGAGATGCACAAGATTGTAAAAATTATCGACCCATTGCTATTTTAAGTCCCATGTCTAAGATTTTTGAAAGTATAATACATAAAAGACTTTTCCACCAAGTTAAGAACTTAATTTCTCCATCTCAACACGGTTTTATTCCTAAACGTTCAACTACCACTAACTTATTTTGCTTGACAAATAAGATTATTTCTTCATGTCAAATTGGCTCACAACTTGATGTTATTTACACCGACTTTTCGAAGGCCTTTGACTCTATCGATTTTGGCATTCTTTTAAATAAGTTGCATGGTCTTGGTTTCCATGTTAACCTGACGGATTGGCTTCATTCTTATTTATGTAATAGGTCACTCTACGTTTATTTTAATAATGCTGTTTCACGTGAGTTCTCGGGTACTTCCGGTGTCCCACAGGGCTCTAATCTTGGACCTCTGCTTTTTATTTTATTTGTTAATGACCTTACTAGTGTTTTTAAGTACTCTGAGTGTCTTTTATTTGCTGACGACTTGAAATTGTTTGGTTCAATGAATTCCAATCTAGATGCTGTCCTTCTGCAGAGTGACCTTGATTGTCTTTTTAAGTGGTGCACAGTCAACAAGTTACATCTGAACATTGAAAAATGTAGTATTCTTAGTTATACTAGAAAATCTCAGCCCTTGAATCATGTTTATAAAATTAATGATCTTGTTTTATCACGCTCTGATTCAGTCACGGATCTAGGTATCATCTTTGACACTAAACTTGATTTTTCCCAACAGATTAATTCCATGGTCTCTAAGGCATATCGTAGACTTGGAATTCTTAAACGCAAAACTAAGGAATTTTCGAGTGAAATTGCCCTGAAGGTTTTATACTACGCTCATGTACGATCCAGTCTGGAATATTGTAGTATCATTTGGGATCCCATTTACCGTAATAAAATTGAAATTATTGAACGAATTCAAAACAACTTCTTGCGATATTTGCTTTACAAGAAAAATGGAATTTACTTACAAGATGTATCTTCTTCCTACATACGTCATATGTTTAATATACCTAGTTTGTGTTCCAGACGAGATGTTTCTTGTGTTCTTTTCTTCTACAAGGTAATAAATGGTTCGATCGATTGTACTGATATACTGAGCGCTATAAATTTCGCTGTGCCTGCCAGATCTTTGAGGAACCAGGGTTCGTTTCCTAATGTGTTTTCTAGATTTAAGTATATTGACAGGTTCTCGTTGTATAAATTTTATAAGACTTTTAACAATATCTCTGGTGAACTGGACATTTATCATATGTCTCCTACTGTTTTTAAATCGAATTGTTTACGACTTTTATATACATGACCTGATTTCTTTTTCTTTTCTTACACTTGACTATACATGTTAAGATTTTTGTCCGTTGATCTAGTGTTTGTGTGTGTTTGAATTTTTTGACCCTTGCTTTTTTTTAATGTTTTTTATTTGGTGTTCTACATTTTTAAAAAAATATTGTGTGATTTTTTTCCCCATAATTCTACTTTGACGATGTGCGGCTTGTACTTTTGGGGCCTCGGTGTGTTTTTGGTGCTTTTGTAATTGCATGTTTTCATTTTAAAACATTTATGCGTTTACTTTTTTATAATTGATGAGGTTTTGAGCTTGGAACTGTTGTATTCTCAGCAGTTACTTTTTTGTGTGTGTGTGTGTGTTTTAATTCACTTTGTGACTTGTGATTTTGTATGCTTTCATCATGCACTCTGTAAATGGAGTCATCTCTGTAGTGTGCTTTCTTTGAATAAATAAATAAATAAATAAAATTGTTTTTGACTGCCAGAGAATTGGGTGCGTTAAATTCACGCATTATATTTCTAACACTCCAATTTTCAGGTAAACAAGTTAGAAGTATTAGATTTTTTTGTCCTACTCGTAGAACTCAAAAGGATACTTTTGAGATTTTGGAGAAATGATTCATCAATTTCATTATCATTTTCTGTTGAATGATTTTCAGCAGCAACAAAAAGTTTCATTGACGAGAAATTTTTTTTAACCTTTAATGAGGCATGGTGCTTGGATTTTATTTTTCTCCCATTGTAGAGAAGTAATGAGTGTCTAAACAACCACTGAATTTGTTGTGAAGTCTGGGCCTTTGACCGAAAATGTCTCTCAGGCAGAAGAATCTTCAGCATGTTTATTACTGATGGGTTGCGCATTTTTTAACATAGTAATTTCTTTCCTACATTTATCGCAAATCTTTCAGCCATTGGCTGTTTGTGGAAACAATTCAGGCATCTATGCTGTGACATTTCTCAGCTTTTTTCTGTTCCTAATAAAATGATTTGATTTCATTAATGGATTACCAGCGGAAAGAGCATGAAAATTGCTGTAAAATGACACCTATCACAGCTCCCTAAGCAAAAATCGCAGAAAAATTTTCCGGTTGGGGAAAATGCGTTCAGGCAAAATAAGCGAGACAAAATGATAACTTCAAACTTAATTTTTACCACTTTTTACTGGAAATCGACCATTATGAAGCCATTTGAAATTATAGAACAACACTTTTAGAGTAGGATTTTTTATCTGTACGCGCATTCGGACTAATAAAAAAGCACTTACAGGTATTTTCCGACGACGTTCTTTTCTTCGAAAAAGTTTCAAAAAAAATAAAGATATAGATCTGAACATTTTATTAGGTATACCCTACTATATATTGCGTACTTACATGAAATTTCAAAATTTTCACTTTAATTGTAAAAAAAATTTTAAATACTTTTCTAAACTTTACATTTGTTAAATTTAATCCAGCCCTAATTAAGCTATCTTAGCGTTCAATGATTCATTTTGTACATCATTTTACTACCTATAAATTGCCTTTGAAATTTTTCCTACTAGATTAATAGCCTTTTATTTAAACGCAAAAAACCGATCTTTCGAATTTCGCTCCCTCCTCCCCCTTATCCGGTCCGATCTCCGTCTGCAAAATACAGTGTCATGCTTTGTATGGCCGACCCAAAAAATTAAAGCAATATAATTTCTGTTATGTATTTTTTCCATATTTTGATACTTTTCATGGCAATTTGCCTGGACTATAATGTTCACCTCAATTTGTGAATTTATATTCTCTGATTTAAACTATTTTGACGTTGATCTAAACGTTCTCTGAACCGCCTAAGCCCATCTGCTTCATTTCTAACTGGTCTCTTTTGAATAATTTCATCCAAAGTTTCATTATGTTGTAAGAAATATTGTGAATTCTTCATCTTAAACTCAATTTTTTCCGAGAAAAAGTTATTTTACACCCGAACGAATCTAGTAGCACTCTATGTCTATGACGTTACGCCTAACATGAAGGAGGTTACCGGTTTTGTTTGGTAAACAAACAGATAGTTGCCATCGGCAGAAGAGAAATTAACTACTTTTCAATGCCACGTACGTAAGCGTTTTATATATAATAGATTTTAAGGGTAAAATACTTCTATGAAAATTTCAGAGATTTAAATAATTAAAACATTTTCAAAGAGCGTTATTTGCATTGAGACTGAGAAACAAATTTGAAAAATTCCATTTATTTCAACTTATTTATCCCATGGTCGAGTTTCCTGTTTTTTTATTTGGGGTAATGTAGAACTTCCGCTGTACCCACCGATTTCCGGTGAAATGCTTCGGCAAAGGGAATCTTCAAAATTTCAACTCTCTGTGTGAGGATGTTAATTGATGCTTAAAGTAGAGTTTTTTTTATGTCATAGTTAAAGGATACTTTGAAAATAATAAATTTGATTCTCCTAATGCTGTAGCTCTCAATTTTTACATAAAATAAGACCCTCATTTTGTGGAAAGGCTGCCATAATTGTTATCGCTCTTTTTGGCGACTTCTAAGACTTGTTTGGCGATTACATTTTTAGCCAAACGATCTGGATAATCACTAGCGGTTAAATTTTTAGCCAAATAATTTAGATAGTCACTTGCGGTTAAATTTTTAAACAAGCCATTTAGCTAATAGCAGTCGTTCCATTTGGAATTTAACCGTTTTAAGAGCAGTTTTTAAAAAAAAATAAACAAACTCAAAGAACGTAGAATTCAACGCTTTGCGTTCTAAAGAAAGAACTGGTTCGAACTTGGCACTTGATACAGTATCCAAACGGATTTGGCGATTGTTTAAATCGAAGGGTTACCGGAAAACAGTCTGTGAATCCAAAATAAACAAAAAAGAAAACTCGCCCATGCACATAACTTTTGAATTCGAGAAGAGTTGAAAAAAGAGTCAGATTAAAAACACATCTGATGAATTATAATATCTCTCATTAATATCAAGAATTCTTAAGCTATTTTAAAGCATCACAATACTTTCTTACCTTCCCTGCAGTGTCTCTAGAATAGACGCAAGTAAAAATTCCTGAAAAGGGTTTACAATAATTCTTATCACTAATTTACGTTTGTTCAAGAGAATTTATATGTTTAATTGCTTCACTTTATTATTTTCTTAAAAATCAAATACGTTGGTCTAGAATGAAGTTAAGTGAAGATAAACCAGAAATAATTCTAAAGAAACATAAAATTTTGACTGACTGTTACTGAGTTTGTATTATTTTTCATAACATTCCAATACATATATTTCCTTTATTTTTTCAGTGCTAGAGATTTAAAAGATTTATGAAGACCTTGTAAGAATTTAGGCTTATAACATCTTCCCATTGCCCTCAATAAAAACTACTTTTAAACCAAAATTGTAAAATTAAACTAAAATATATGAGTCATATGAAGATTTATTTGCTCAACAGAAACTATAGCAGGAAAGAAAACCTTCTGAAATCACTATTTTCAGAAAGTTCAACGATTTTAACACTATTTCAATTCTCTTCCACTTTCTCCACCTTCCATTTTCGATATAATACGAAACTGTCATACTCACTTTTGGAGATCTTGTTACCCTGCTAATTGCTCAAGCAAGAATTTCTATACGAAATCGCATTAAATATAACAAAAATCTTCACTCAAACTTCTTTTCTAAAAGCCTTGTCTCGATATTGTGTTTACAGTCTTAATTGGTTTAAAATGAAAACTGTATGAGTCGTCCAGAATTTATTCCATAAATGTTGACTCGGTGTCTCAGTTTGATATTTAGGGTGTATTTACAGAAATCAGATTAAATCTAAAGTAACTAGTTTCTTTAACTACAGCACAGTTAGGAAGAGAAACCATTTGCTATAATTCCGTTAAAGTGGCTGTAATTACTTCCACTAGATCATCTGGAAGAGAATGAAGCGAAGTAAAAGGCAGACAGGGGTTCCCAGGGAATTAAGTATTTGGTGAATTAAATTCATCATTTGTAGAAGTAAAATCTCATAATTAAAAGTCTTCTCTTCTTCAATTTCAAACCACCTGATCTGAATCCTCAACAACGATACTTTTTTTTTCTATGGCAGAGCTTTCAGTATTCCTCCCCAAGGT
>BGPR01020947.1:13898-27177 GCA_013235015.1 Araneus ventricosus | reverse complement strand
CCTAAAATGAGTCCAGAGTTTATGAGAACTTAACATTTATTCAGAGATTTTGTAACTGAAAGATTCTTTAGAGAATGTTTTCCAACAATATATTTGATAAGGAAGAGGTGGTTTTTCGTGAAATTATTTAAATAATGTACAGCTACAAGTTTATCAATTAACAAAATGAAAAGAACTCTTATAAACTAATCATTAAAATAATTTAAGTGAAATATCGACATATTTAGCCATTTAGAACATTATATATAAAATGCAATGTGATTTGATTTGATTTTTTTATTTTTATTTTACTTTTTTTGCAATCGAAGAGTCAAAATTAATTGCTTGATTGGGCACAGAGGTAAATACTGTGTGAAGGCATCAAGCAATAAATATCTTCTCAAGTGAATAAACTATTTTCATTCCACACACTTTGTTGATATATTTCTAGCTGTGATTGAAAATGGAATTAATTCTTTATTTTTCCCAGAATTTTACTTTTCATTACTTTCTGTGGTTTAAAAAAATAAATTTTCTAAGAGAAATGAAACTTTCCATTACTTCAAAATCAAATCAGATTGTCAAAATGTGCGAATGGATTCGAACTATCAATGCAAATCTTTGAGGAAAAGAAATATTTATTTTAACTTTTCGAAAACTCTATTAACATCAATTACTTCTCCAAAACTACTTTTTTGAATTTTGTTCAAATTTTATTTTTTATTATTTAAAGGCCACAATGCGACATACAAGAGAAAAATATTTTCTAGAAACTTCTGAATATAAATCTGAGGCAAAACTTCTTACCATTGAGAGATATAAATTATCTCACTGGATTATAAAGATAGGGAAACTTATTCAGAAACTCAGATGATAATCAAAGAGAAATAAATATAATTTTTTTATTGAGCGCGAAAATATGCGTCCATTGAAGTAAAGATGGCGACTCTTCAGATAGTATATAAGTGGTTTTACAATGAAACACCAAAGGTGTGAGGAAAAAAAGACATTAATTCCATTGCACAAATCCTGGTTGCTCAAGAATGGTTTTTTACCAATTTGTGCGAGGAGGAGTCGTTTACTGAACCTGAAAGAATGCTATTTCTTATAACAACTCCTTTTCAAATTGTGTAATGCCATTAGAGAAAAATGCTCGATACTGGATGAGAATTAAATTTGCACAAGATAGGTCAAATGGAATATTTGAATGAAATTTATTCCTGGATTACATTTTGGAAAAGGAAAAAAAACAGATAAATACAATTTACTTGCATCTAAAGGGAAGTGAAAGAAGAGATGAGAGCTTTACTTCAGCATAATTTATTTGATTTCTCTTTCTAGGTTATCCCAGAATTATCAATCCTTAAAGGATGCTGTTTAGAACACTCCAAATAAATTTTTAATAAAAAAATCGGTAATTTTTTACGAAACTTGTTAAACCCACGCCAGAAGCCAAGTTAATGAATCCTTCAACCAAATGAATTCAAGGATACAAACAGAATTAATATGACTCAAGGTTTAAAGAACTGTGCATGGAGTAGTTGAAATAAGTTTTCACAACTTCTCATCAAAAAATAATATCTTCCAGTATAATTTGTGACTGATTTTTATTCAAGTAAGCGCCTTCAAAAAGAAATATAAATACCAGAGTTTTTCAACGATGTGCCGTTAATTAAAATTTTCCATAATTGTGGAAGGGAAAATTGAATGGGTTAGTTCAATTTTTTATCTCAATTCGTCAGTGTAATTATTTTTTTCTTTAAGGTAATTTAAACATATCAACATTTGTCTTCTAAATATATAAATTATATTTGTTAACAGTAAAACTCTGTTAAATCGAACTCTTGACCAACCGAAAACCTGGTTATCGAGAAATGAATTTATAATCGAAAGTTAAAAATATAAGCAGTGGTGTGGTAGGTTTTCTGTAATATGATCAGTTTTTTACTTTCCAAGTATGCAGGAGAAGTATACAAGACAAGTGTTAGCAATCATCAAGAGTAGAACTCAGTTTAACGAATCTCACATTTTTACCTCTAGGTCAAAACACAATTTTGGAATTATGTATTATAATAGCAGAACGCAAAACTCAGAAACTATTAACACAACAGGATGAAATTTGGTATGTAGATGTACCACACATTATATTAACACCCAATGTTTTTTTGCCACAGTGGCACTCCCTACTTAGCTTCTGACATGGCCTCTATCTTGTGTGAAATGTAGCTTATAGGGTTTAGCATGTTTATGACTTTCAGATGTATAATTTATTATGGGGGATTGGGACAGGAGCTATCTCTCATTAACATTCATGAAAGAAAGTTACAAATTCAATTTATAATAATTTTTTTTTGCAATTCTATACATTTGTATCCATTATATTTTCAGGTGAAACAGATAGATACATTCTATGATAGTGCCCCGAAGGTCTGTTTTCCTGCTATTCTTATGTCAATTGGCATAGCTAAGAGTAGCGCTCAAATTAAGAACTTTCGCCGCCATTCGTCCACAACCAGCATAGAAAGTCTAAAATAACAGGCGTATTAATGCCACTCCGTCATCATATTTACCATGGAAAAGCAGCATGACCTTACTAATTTTTGCCACAGGAAATAACTCTCCCTAGGTAGCTTCCCTGTCCTCAACCCTCCGATCCCTGTGTCTATGGTACATTATTTTTAAGGCATTTTTAAAATTTACTGACACAGGATATAGTGGTCTTTTTCATTGTCCCAAAGGGATCCTACAATCAACCTCACTATATCTGTAATACTAAAACAATACGATTGCACAAGATATTTTAGTTATAATACAAGTATGCATTTTCATTTCAATTTATCTATGCAAGATGAATGTTTTCATAATTACACCTTCTTTGTACTGGTTATATAGGAAAAATTACTTCTATTTTTATACCCACAAACTATCAGAAATTTGACTAACTTCAAAGTTCAGAGTTAATAAGTGACAAAATCATTTACAAAGAGGAACCTGAACTTAATAGCCCCACAAATGAAAAAAATCATAGGCACTTTTAAAGTTATTAACCGGAAAAATGGCCATAAAGTTATTTCAAAGAAAACTGTGATCAAAATGCAGCATGCAGCTGACACCAGGCACCACATTTTCTACACCTCACCTATTTATATTATTTTCACACATTTCTGGATTTTCAAAAGAAAGAAATCAGCAGTATTTAGAATTCCCCATAAAATATGGAAAAAAATAAACAGTAATAGAAAAATAGTGTCTCAAAGAAATCCACAGGAAGGTTTAAAACCTGAAGAATTATAGATTTTTTTTATAATGCATTTATTGAGTTGGCTCTTTTTTTCAGACTTTTCTTCCCTGTATTTGAACATATGGTTTATGGTTAAGTTTCATTTTCCACTTATCTCAGAGTCTTAGAGTTCTTTTTCATTATGGAGAAAGATATTCTAATTGGCTTTGAGATACTCAACCAACGCAATTTCCATTTACATTCCGGTCAGTAAAATTCTATTTGCATGGTTCTTTCATTTGGTGAATCCTGGAAAGGTTATGTAATTCTAATGGTAAAAGAATAGACAAGTTTTGAAAACATATCAAGAGAATATTGCTCTTCACGTTCAGTAACCACTCTACTTGGAAGAAGCGAGAAGTTATGAGTACCATATTATGTTTACATGAGACGGAGTTGGTTCACCATTTACATATAAATTTTATATCTTGCCTTCCCTTGAGACAATGGGTGAGTACTGTTTTATCCTTTTACATGTATTTCAGGGTGTGGTCTAACTTATAGGATATTCAACTTATTTCTTCTCTTTTCAGAATAAACGTTCAGCCCATTAAGTAACGATGGTTGCAGAAAATTTCATCGTTCTTCAAGATTAACTTCAGTATTTTCCTTCAATTTTTCAATTCAGACACTTACCAAAATTAGAGGGATTCTATTTTTTAACATGAAAAAAAACTTTGGCATTGGGATAATAAACATGTTGCTGGAGAGTAAGAGTAAAACCGTAAAAGAAATGAAATTGTTTTTTTCTCTAATTTTCCATAATGAACAGTGAAAGAACTTGGAAAAATGCTATTTTCTTAAAACTATTTGGAAAAGAACTTTTGACAACAGGCTTTAAGGGTTAAGTTATAATTATTGTCAAAACAGAAAAAGAGTTCATTATTCTTTCAGATATTCACGACCTGTTATAACACTAGAATAATAACTTAATACCTTAATTTCTCTGTGTATTTCGAGGAGTTATACGAATAAATAAAGAGAAGATACATGCTAGTCAGTGTCCCTTTTATGGAATTTTCAACAAGACTGGTACCTTATTTTTCGTTTATTATTTCACTCATAATGACAGAGGTTTCTGAGTTATTCATTTTAAAATGTCTCCAAAATTAGTATTGTTATTATTTATTCAAGGATCTTTTGGTAATTCTACTAAGACAGTTAGAGTTTGCCAGTTCTTTTAAGCTGTCTGAAATTTTGCAACTGAAAGATTCTTTAAGATATTATATATTTCTGGAGAATTACAGTTTTTTTCAATTGAGAGATTCTTTAAATAATGCCTTTGTTTTATCAAAATTAAAAAATGAAAAACTCTTTTTTTATAGAACAATGAAACATCTTGAATAAAATAAAAGTTTGTAATAATTTTGGAGGTACTTTAAAAATAAATTTCAACTAGTATTCCTTCAAATATTATCAGTGAAATAATAAAATCGAAAAAATAGTTGTTTATGTTCGAAAGAAGAACATAGAAGATAGAATAATTTGACTATACTTCTTTGGTTGTGCTGCATAACTCCTCGAAATACACACAGGCAAGTTAAGGCATAAGACGTTATTCTTTGCGCATAAATATAATGCGAATAATCTGAAGAATAATAGAACTTCTTCTGTTTGATTATCACACTAAACATAACTTAACTCCCAAGTTTCTGTTATCAAGTTTTTTCCAAAATAAATTTAAGAAAATAACATCATTTTTCCAAGTTTTCATCGCTCTTAAAACGATTATGAAAAAGATAGAGAAAAACAATTTTATTTTTTATATTTACTTTACTCTGTGTAACATGTTTATTATCCTAAATGCCAAAACAATTTTTTTATGTTCAAAAAAATAAATTCCCTCTTTACTTAGCAAGCATCTGAATTGAAAATTGAAGGAAAACTTCTACCAGTTAATTCTTGATGAATAACTGATGAAATTCTTTCGCAAATTCATCGTTAGTTTCAATGCATGAACGCTTAATTTAAAAGAGAAGAAATAAGCAGAAGAATTTTTATAAGTTGGACTTAACACTTTAAAATATAAATGAAAAGGATAAAATAGCACTTCAATCTGGCTGTCTTACTGTTATACATAAGATATGAGAATTTATATGTAAATGGTAAGAATGAACTAACCCTGTCTCTATAAATATAATAAGGAAAATTTGGAAAATAAATTTCTGCTTCTTCCAAGTAGAGTATTACCGAATGCATATACATTATCTTTGATACAAACTGCGAAAACTTATTCATTCTTTTTATACTTATGAATACATAGGCAACATTTCTCAGGATTTACCAGAATGGAAAGAACCATATGCAAATTAGGAATTTTACACGAATGTAATGGAAATTGCGTTGGTTGAGGACTAAAGCCAGGACTAGAATATCTTTCTCTATAATGAAAAGAACTTCTTAAGACTTTCGAGGCGGAAATGTCGAAATCCTGAACCATAAAACCATATCCAATACCAGGAAATAAAAGTTCCAAAACATATTTTCAACTCAACAGTCGAAGATAAGTATTCCATAATTTTCCAAGCCTTAAATCCCTGAGACTTTTGACACTATTTTTCTTATTAATGTTCATTTTTTCCATATTTTAAGGAGGAAATTCCAAATACTTTCGCGGGTTTTTTTTTCTTTTGAGGGAAATCCAGAAATGCGAAAATACATAAATAAATGTGTGTAGAAAATGTATTCGGTGTCAGCTGCATACAGCATTTCGGAATGAAGTTTTCTTTGAAATAAACTTTTATTCAATATTTTTCTCGAAACACGACTTTTAAAGTGCCCATGATTTTTTTTTTTCATATTGTAATACATGTTCAGGTTCTCTTCGCACGATTTCGCTTCCGGCATTTATTAACTTCCTGAAATCTTGAAGTTAAATTTCTGACAGTATGTGGTATGAAATAAAGTAATTTTTCCTATATGTAAACTAAAGAATGTTAGCAGTAAGTTATGAAACATCTTTCAGCTTACAGATAAAATTGAAATGAAATGCGGACATTGAAATTGTAACATAAATCAAAATCTCTCTGCGCAACGTAGCATTTTAAATATTTACAGATATAGTGGAGGCCGATTGTAGTGATCCCTTTGGGACAATGACAAAGTGACCACTATATCCTAAAAGTCAGTACCTTCAAAATGCCTTAAAAATAATGCAAATCTATAGACACACAGGGATCGGAGGCTTAGTGACAGCGGAGCTACTCTTAGAGAGCGCTACCGTGGCAAAACATTAGTGCGTTTATGCCGCTTTTTAAAGGTAAATATGATGACGGAGTGAAAATATTATAGCATGCCTCCGGTGTTATTTACACTTTCTATGCCACTGTGGACGAATGGGGTTAAAAAGCCTAATTTGTCCCGAGCGCCACTTTCCTTAGCTACGCCACTGACAAGAATAGCAGGAAAAACAGACCTCACAACATTGTTGGAATGTTTTCATTCGTTTCAATTTGAAAAATATAATAGATACAATGTATAGAATTGCAAAAAAATTATTATAAATTTAATTTTGTAACCTTTCTTCACAACGTTATCGAGAGTAGCCCGTCCTAATCCCCTATATACTAATGATAAGTACATTCGAAATGCATTACAAATCATACAAACCTATAGTTACACAAGGATAGGAGGCTTAGCGTCAGGGAAGCTACTCTTAGGGAGCGCTACCGTGGCAAAACATTAGTGCGTTGACATACCAAAGGCATACCACATACCAAATTTCATCCCCGTTGCTCTAATAGTTTTCGAGTTTTCGTGTTCACATATAGACACAGAGACATAATTCCAAAATTGTGTTTTTCGGACTCAGGGAGGTCTAAAACGTGGAGATTCGTTAAAATCTCGAGTTCTAATTTTTTGACGATTACAATACTTTGTCTTTGTATACTTCGCATACTTGAAAGTAAAAAACTGATGATATTGTTGCAGAAAACTCTTACCATCGCGATTATTTTCACTAATTTCAGTACGTGTTTTTGTATTTTTTTAACTTTCGATTTCAGAATCATTTCTGATAACCAGGTTTTCGGTTAACAAGAGTTCGATTAACAGGAGTTTTACTGTTAAACAAATATAATTCTATATATTTAAAGAAGACAAATGTTGATGCAATACAAATATCAAGGTGTTTAAATCAATTAAAAGAAAATTAATTTTCATGACCTCGACGAATTGAGATAAAAATTTCGAAGCAACCTATCAATTTTCCCTCTTCCATAATTATGGAAAATTTTTAATTTAACGCATATTATCGTTGACAAACTCTAGTATGTATATTTTTTATATACGATGAATATAAAAATAAGTCAATAAATTATACTCGGAAGATAAAGTAATCGTTATTTATTGATGATAAGTTGTGAAAACTTTCATTTGAATCACCTACGAGAAACAGTCTTTAAATTCGAACATATTAATTCGTTTAGATACTTGAATTTATTTGATGAAGGATTCATTAACTTCGCTTTCAAGTGGTTAACAAGTTTTTCAGCACAAAATATATCGATTTTTTAAAATTTATCGTAGAAAAAATTCTTTAAATGAAAACTTTTTAAGTGATTGAATAATATCAAGATGTAAATCCGAAGTGGGAAATCAAATAATTACAGTTACAGCAAAAGTTATCCTTCTTCTTTCACTTCTTTAGATGCTAAGCTAATTATATATGTTTTACTTTTTTGTATTTTTTCCGTACTGAAATTCAGGAGCAATCACCTAAAATGGATTCCAGTGGTTTTAATTTTACTTCCAGCAAATTCAATTCTATCCAGTATCGAGCATTTTTCTTAATAAGGTTTAGTTAGAATTCAAAGAAAAGGATAGAAAAAGAAAGAAAAGACGAAGAAAATGAAGATTTCTTTTCTTGAAGTCTGTGCGGAAACGACTTCTCTCACAGAAATTGGTAAAAACTATTCTGAGCAACCAGGATTAGGGCAATTAAATTGGACGTTCTTTTTCTCACACCTTTTGGTGTTTCTTTGTACAAAAGTTCATCGAGGAGCATTGGTCTTTTGAAGAGTCGCCATCTTATTTCAACATACGCATATTTTTTCGCGTCAATGAAAAAAATTATATTTATTTCTTTATTTACTATTCCAGATTTTCTGAATGGGGGTTTCTTTCCTTTATTCTTTATAAGTGAAGTGAGATAATTTGCCTCAGAAAAATTTCAAGAAGTTTCATTTCAGATTATATTCAGAAGTTTTGTAGAAAATCTTTTTTCTCACTCTCTCTATTTCTTTTATATTCTTATTGTAGTTTTAAATGCAAAAAATGTAAAAATTTTAACACTATTCAAAAAAGGCTTTGGAGAAGTAATTTGATGCTAGAATGAGTTTTCGAAAAGTTAAAAATAAAATATTTTTTCCTAAAAGATTTTGCACGATAAATTTCAGAATCCATTCGCACATTTTTCATTCGATTTGATTTTAGTAATGGAGTTTCATTTCTTAGAAAATTGATTTTTTTTTAAATTGCTGCTACCAGAATGTAGTAAAAGCAAAAATTTAAAAAAAATAAAGTACTATCTTAATTTACTTTTCAATCACAGCCAAATATACTGAATGTATCTGTAGAAATGTGAGTATCAGTTTATTCACTTGTGAAGATATTTATTTTTGTTATTTCACACAGTCTTTAATTTCCAGCTCAATCCAAGGAATTAATTTTGACTTTCGATTGCAAAAAAAAGTAAATAAAAATAGAAAATCAAATCAAATCACATGGTATTTATATAATGTTTCAAATGGGTTTAAATATGCTGTCATTGATATTTTAATTAAATTATTCTTAATGATTAGTTTATGTGAAAGAGTTTTTCATTTTGTTAATTTGATAAAACTGTAGCTGTACATTATTTAAATAACTTCTAATGAAAAAAACTCGCACCTCTTCCAGAAATGAAGAACAATATATTGTTGAAAAATATTCCTTAAGAATCTTTCAGTTACAAAATTTTCATAATAAATAAGTTATTTTAATAAACTTTGACTCTTTAGGTAATAGGTTTAATAAACTCTGATTTTATAGGACAATGAGACATCTTGAATAAAATAAAAGTTTGTAATAATTTTGAACATACTGTAATAATAAATTTCAACTAGGAAACCTTCAAATATTATCAGTAAAATAATAAAATCGAAAAAACAGTTGTTTATGCTCGAAAAAAGAAGATAAAAGATAGAATAATTTAACTATACCTTCTTTGGTTGGGCGGCATAACTCCTCGAAATATACGCAGAGAAGTCAAAGCATAGGTTGTTATTTTTTGCATATAAATATAATGTGAATAATCTGAAGAATAATAGAACTTCTTCTGTTTGATTATCACACTAAACATAACCTAACTCCCAAGTTTCCGTTATCAAGTTCTTTCCAAAATAAATTTAATAAAATAACATCATTTTTCCAAGTTTTCATCGCTCTTAAGACGATTATGAAAAAAATTTTATTTTTTATATTTACTTTACTCTGTGCAACATGTTTATTATCCTAAATGCCAAAAAAGTTTTTTTATGTTAAAAAATAAAATCCATCTTTACTTTGCAACTTCGGAATTGAAAATTGAAGGAAAAAATAGTAATAGTTAATTCTTGATGAATAACTGAAGAAATTCTTTCGCAAATTCATCGTTACTTTCAATGCATGAACGCTTAATTTAAAAGAGAAGAAATAAGCAGAAGAATTTTTATACGTTAGACTTAACACTTTAAAATATACATGAAAAGGATAAAATAGCACTTCAGTCTCGCTGTCTTACTGTTATACATAAGATATGAGAATTTATATGTAAATGGTAAAGATGAATCAACTCTGTCTCTATAAATATAATAAGGAAAATTTGGAAAATAAATTTCTGCTTCTTCCAAGTAGAGTATTACCGAATTCATATACATTCATTCTCTTTGATACAAGCTACAAAAACTTATTCATTCTATTTATACTTATGAATATATTGGCAACTTTTCTCAGGATTTACGAGAATGGAAAGAACCATATGCAAATTAGGAATTTTACACGAATGTAATGGAAATTGCGTTGGTTGAGGACTAAAGCCAGGACTAGAATATCTTTCTCTATAATGAAAAGAACTTCTTAAGACTTTCGAGGCGGAATTATCGAAATCCTGAACCATAAAACCATATCCAATACCGGGAAATAAAAGTTCCAAAACATATTTTCAACTCAACAGTTGAAGATAAGTATTCCATAATTTTCCAGGCCATAATTCCCTGAGACCTTTGACACTTTTTTCTTATTACTGTTTATTTTTTCCATATTTTAAGGGGGAAATTCCAAACACTTTCGCTGGATTTTCTTTTCTTTTGAGGAAAATCCAGAAATGAGAAAATACATAAATAGGTGTGTGTAGAAAATGTATTCGGTGTCAGCTGCATACAGCATTTCGGAATGAAGTTTTCTTTGAAATAAACTTTTAATCAATATTTTTCTCGAAACACGACTTTTAAAGTACCCATGATTTTTTTTCATATTGTAATACAAGTTCAGGTTCTCTTCGCACGATTTCATTTCCGGCATTTATTAACTTCCTGAAATCTTGAAGTTAAATTTCTGACGTATTGTAGAGTTTGTGGTATAAAACAAAATAAATTTACCTGTATGTAAACTAAAGTATGTTAGCAGTGAATTATGAAACATGTTTCAGCTTACAGATAAAATTGAAATGAAATGCGGACATTGAAATTGTAACATAATTCAAAATCTCTCTGCGCAACATAGCATTTTAAATATTTTTTAGATTTATAGATATAATGGAGGCCGATTGTAGTGATCACTTTGGGACAATTTCAAGGTGACCACTATATTCTATAAGTCAGTACCTTCAAAATGCCTTAAAAATAATGCAAATCTATAGACACACAGGGATCGGAGGCTTAGTGACAGGGGAGCTACTCTTAGGGAGCGCTACCGTGTCAAAACATTAGTGCGTTTATGCCACTTTTTCCATGTAAATATGATGACGGAGTGAAAAAATTATAGCATGTCTCCGGTGCTATTTACACTTTCTATGCCACTGGGGACGAATGGGGGCGAAAAAAGCCTCATTTTGTCCTGATCGCCACTTTCCCTAGCTAAGCCACTGACAAGGATAGCAGGTTAAACACACTTCACAACATCGTTAGAATGTATTCATTCATTTTAATTTGAAAAAGAAAATCGATATAATGTACAAAATTGAAAAAAAATTCTTATAGATTTAATTTTTAAATTTTCTTTACAACATTATTGAGAGAAACCAGTTTTAATTTTCAAGCATTACTTGCATAAACCCGTTGATATGAATAATGCTCATCAATACATTCAGCGTGGTTTTGGACTAACCTTTTCAAAATGTGAAAAACTTGTAGATATTCTTTTGTGGCCGCTCTTCACCGTTATTGCCCTCATCTTCTGTGGAGCGTGTTATTAAACTGATCAGTACCCAGATAGCACGTAAGTTTGCAGCAAGTTTGATTTTGACTTCATATTACCTTGTCATTGCAAATTTGACGCATCAAACTTGAAGCGAACTTGTAGCAAATTCGCCGTGACAACTAACCAACTTCCTTGCATTGCAAGTCTGCTGCAAGTTCACCGTGACAAATAGCGCCACCTCCTTTGCAATGCAAATTTGCCAAAGAAGCTTGATGCAAAGATAGCACAAAGAGATAATTATCTTCGTGTCTGTTTCAGAAATAAACATCCAATTTTAATAGCATCTCCTAGACCGTCCTTCTTTTTATTAATTCAATAAATCAATGATAATTTGTAAAAAAACTAACTTTTTTATAAAAAAAAATTTTGAAACATTTTCCATCTTTTTACTAAAAGTTTTTACTTTAAAAGAAAACTATATTGCCTTTTTCTTAATGTTGAAATTTTAACATTTATAAACAAAATTAAACTGAAAAAACAGTCAATGTTTGTTGAAAAATAATAACTTATACATTTTGTCCCATTTTAAAGTAATTACTTTTGAATTCTAATTTCATAATTTATTCTACTAGCAAAACGTAGTTATTAGCGAAAATCGCTCTCCCTTTGACTTCAAATCATATTCTCAACTCAAAAAATTAATGAAATCTAGAAAATAGTTTAAAATAAATCGTATACGAATCGAATCGAACGATGTATTAGCGAAATCTATCTTCTCGACTCCTAGTCGAACTGGCCGAGTGGTATAGACGTCAGGCTACCAAGCGGTTGGTCGCGAGTTCTATCCCGGGTTGTATTCGTAGTCTGTTTCTGCTATAATTTGCAATGAGTTTGCAGTGCAAATTTTCTGCGAGTTCGTCCCATGGTGACTTGGAAGCTTGCGTTAACTTGCTGCAATCTTGTTTCACACTTGCGCTCTTGTCGTAACAAATTTGCTGTAAGCTTGAAGATTTGCAGTGCAAGTCTGCTGCAAATTTGAGGCAAACTAAAATTGCTATCTGGGTACAAGCGAATTGCTGATGAATAGATTTTCTGTGTGTTTAAATACGTGAGATCTGTCCCACGCTATTTTGATCAATACAACAGTTTGATCGTTACATAAGTCATATTAGGGATCATTACATTAGGGATGGGAAACACCTACCGCTTTTAACCGAAACCGTTTTTTTCTCTTTCGGTTAACCGGTTTTGTTCGGCTATTTTTTTGTCCTGGTTATAACCGGCTATTTTTTTAAAAATCCAATAACTATGTCAAAAAACCGGATCGGAAGATAGGCTCGATTAGACTAAAATCTACTAAGTCATGAAGCTGTCATCATATTAGGCCAATCAACGACAACCGCTTCCTAGGCGTCTGTTGGTTAGTGGATTGCTGAAAGAGTTTTATGAATTCATAAATATTGGTCAATGGATTGATTCCCTTTAAAAACAATATTAATAAATAAATTGTCCACAGAAGGCGTTTGTTTTTCATAAAAGAAACTAAAACCGGTTATTTGGATCGGTTATAACCCACCAGATTAAACCGGAGGTGGAAAAACCTCAATAACCGAAAACCGGTTATTTTGAGCGGTTATAACCCGC
>BGPR01020946.1:0-27180 GCA_013235015.1 Araneus ventricosus | reverse complement strand
GAGTTGTCTTCCAATTAATGTCCCATACGTGCTCGATTGGAGAAAGATCTGGTGATCTAGCAGGCCAAGGCAACATGTCGACACTCTGTAGAGCATGTTGGGTTACAACAGCGGTATGAGGGCGAGTGTTATCCTGTAGGAAAACACCCCCTTGAATGCTGTCCATGAATGGCAGCACAACAGGTTGAATCGCCAGACTGACGTACAAATTTGCAGTCAGGGTGCGTGGGATAATCACGAGAGTGCTCCTGCTGTCATAGACAATTGCTCCCCAGAGCATAACTCCAGGTGAAGGTTCAGTGTGTCTAGGCCACAGACAGGTTGGTTGCAGGCACTCACCTGGCCTCCTTCTAACCAAAACGCGGCCATCATTGGTACCAAGGCAGAACCGGCTTTCGTCAGAAAACACAACAGATCTCCACTCCGTTCTCCAATGAGCTCTAGCTTGACACCACGCAACTCGCAAACGGCAGTGGTTTGGAGTCAGTGGAATGCACGCTACAGGGTG
The DNA here is from genome assembly GCA_013235015.1 of Araneus ventricosus. Lineage (NCBI taxonomy): Eukaryota > Metazoa > Arthropoda > Arachnida > Araneae > Araneidae > Araneus > Araneus ventricosus. Next base: position 26,672 of record BGPR01020946.1, on the reverse strand, counting down.
TCTGGCTCAGAGCTGTCCTTGAAGTAACCCATTTGCAACAGTTCGTTGTGTCACTGTGGTGCCAGCTGCAGCTCGAATTTCTGCCGCAGACGCAGTACAACGCGCCGCAGCCATACGCCGAACACGGCTGTCTTCCCTCTCAGTAGCGCCACGTGGCCGCCCGGAACCCGGTCTTCTTGAGGCAGTACCTTTCCTTGACCACTGCTGTCAACAATCATGCACAGTGGATACATTCCTGCCAAGTCTTTCTGCAGTATCGCGGAAAGAAAATCCATCTTCTCGTAGCCCTACTACAAAACCTCGTTCAAACTCAATGAGCTGTTGATAATGGCTTCTTCGTCTTCTTAAGGGCATTCTTGACTAACATCAACTCACCACGTCAATTCTCAACGATAAATAACGCTCACGAACTTTACGTGCGTATTTAAAGCAAATCTGATTTGCATGTTCATAGTGGCGCTACTAGCGCCACACTTATGCTCCTAGCGCGAAATTTGAATAGACGTCAACTTTCATATGTATAAACACGCCTATCAAATTTCGTTTATCCGGCTCAACTCTTTCTTGGTGTTGGGATTTTTTTCCGTCAGTGTAGATTTAAAAGTATGTTTCTAAGGATATTGCTTTGTATAAATTTCTGATAGAAAATGTACACTGAATGTTTTTTTTCAGTTTTATTAAATGATAAACTAATAAGATAAACAAACTAGAAATAGAAGAGATAAGATGTTTTCCGAATAATTAAAATGGTTTTGTTCATTAGAAAGTTATTCGACAAAGTTCTAACGACACTAATTTCTGTTTTAGGCAAATTCTTGAATGTCCAATCTGGTGGATATCACCTCAAAGATGCTAAGCCTAAAGTCAGGTCTCCAACGATAGATGGAACTTCTCAAGACTGCACGGTAAATAATCTGAGTTATTTATAAAAATTAATCCGGTGATATGATGTGGTTAATAAATTTGAATTCTTTTTTCACCACAGATAAAACAGCTGACGATATCCGATTCTATCCATCTGGAAAAGTTTTAACGCTTCGTTAACTCAAAAGGTCTTTTCAAATGCTTTGTTCTGGTCTTACTTCTAATACAAAGCTCATCTTTAATCTATTACAGAACTAGAATTTATACCATTTCTTCAGAAAACAGTTTCAGTGATTTTTAAGTCACAGGGAATTTATACATTTTGCGTAACTTTGATAGGTTCTGAGTTCAAAAAATTCCTGACGACAAGCCGGAAGCAGAAGGTCGATTCCTTTGGTAATTCCTTAGACGGAAATTTAAGGAAAAGGAGAATTTTATTCCCTCCCACCGCAAACTTCACTTCTGATTTCATAATTGTTGGAGCTGTGAGGTTGAAAGGGTGGAAAAGGGTGCAGCTGATGAGAGTTTTCCGATGAGGTATCACATGTACAGGTTAAAAAACAGTAGGGGTTGAACATCACTTTCAATCTTTAACTTCTAAGGGGTTACAGGTATCGAAAAATTTTTATCGGAAAAGTTGTTCGTTATGATAAGGAGATTGTTCGCCTAACTCGAATTATCCTTCTATCTTCAATAATTAAGAAGTAATAGGAAAATTTCCACCGCTTTGAACTGGAAGGACTATCTACGAACTCGGCTGAGACTTTCACTCCTTTCCACAACATATCCCTGGTCGGTTCAAATCCAGTCAAAATTATATATCATTGTTACCGGTAGTTATCAGCAGAAAAAGGGAACATAATACATTCCCCCTTAAATGATTCTGCCCACCCTAAATAGATTTTCAGCGCAGTGTTTACCATTTGAACTAAAGAAATTATTAAAAGCTAAATTAAGTTGTAGAGCGTAGTTTCAAAGTGCTATTTTTTCGACTATTGATGCTCTTCGGTTTTTTGCTTCTGAAACTAGGAAAGGAGTTGTGTTAAAATAAGCATGGGTTAGCTTACTATTCTAATATAGGGTGATTCAGAAGTTTGGAGTGCCTTTAAAATTTTAAAATTCAGGGGTTTTTTTATTCTTTTGTTTTTTCAAAGTTTTATTTTATTCTGTGTTACCAAAATATTTTTATAATGTATAGCACAACAGCAATCCTTCCTAATGCTCCTGTAAACATTTGTAAACTTGTTGCGTTTTTAATTAGGCTGCGGTGTAGAGAATTGTCAAGTTTTAAGAGAGGTCACCCCTCGGGTGTTGTGATTTTTCTTCCGCTTCATGACCGTGACACTGCTTAAATAACCTTAAGGTTATAGTTGCAGGGGCATGGAGTGGTGTTATGTTATGTCTTGAAGGCAGAAACTGTCTGTAGCGTGGTTTACAGCTTTAACTATGAAAAATTCCGTATCTGATGGAGCCATGCGTTTTTATAAGATAAGATGCTGTGTGGACTAAAGGATTACAACTGTCCAGTGTGTCTTCCTCCATTTAGGAGCTAATCTGTTACACAATGAACTACACTTTTTCACAGCAGTAGCAACATTTCTGTTTCTCCTGTTCTGTTATACCGTTAGAAGTGGAGCTTAATGCTGAAAAAAGTATAGCTCCTAGTCTGACAGTTACGCTCCTGAATAAAGAATAACACAGGGTACAATTGTAAGGTTATCACGTTAATCCATTCAGGAGCCTATCCTGTGTGAGGCACCTCTCGGGAAACTGCAGAATGTAGTAGTTTAAATTGTGAACTAAGTTACAAATAAATTATTGTTTCGTTAAAAAAAATTCCGGTTTCATCTCCATCCCATCTGCCCATCATACCTTTACAAATTATTGAATTTAAACGTTTCTTGAAGCCTTTGAATCCTCCTGTTTACAAACAACAATCTGTACGGGCAGTGGGATTTATATTACAACACATAATCAAGAGTTAAAAATTCAGAGGAGGAATCCCGATTTCTGCTCTGACTTTCGTAGTGAACTAATAGCCATAGATGAAGGCCTTGACTCATTCTCATCCTTCTCTTGCAGTAATGAAATTTGGATACTAGAAGATAGCAGAAGTTCTATCCAACATTTGGTCAATTGGCATAGAGTAAGATATAATACAGGGATGAATATTCTTAACAAACTTAAAAGCCTCTCAGTATCTTACCGGATTCACCTGCAGTGGATTCCTTCTCATGTCAACATCCAAGGTAACGAGATTGCAGATGCACTTGCTAAAGAAGGTGCTGGTGATGCTTCAGTGCCTTATGCACCTCTCACCTATTTGAAACTGTTCTCTAGAGCTAAAAGGAGGAATAAAACTATCTGGCTCATTCCACCGGTGCATCACTGGTATCAGGATTCTCGACCAGGTGGATGTCAATCAATTGACTGCAACAGACGCGACCAAACAACTCTTACTCGCTTCCTTAGTGGGCTTATCAGAAGTTTGACTTTCTCTGATAATTCTAAGTGTTTTGAGAACTGCCCAAAATGTACTGCAGAACAGGCCACACCTGGTCATATTCTTTCATGCCTGGGGCTTTCCAAACAGGATCTTGTTTGTAATCCTCTATTGGCTTTGGATTTCTTTAGGGTGCACAGGCTCATGGACCTGATATAGCTCTGCTGATCTTCGGGGATCATCATCACAAACAACAAACCAGTAGATCATAGTGCTTGAAGAGAACAGTAGATTTCATGTGGGCATACGCTGAATAAGAGAATTCAGATGAAAATGACATCAAAGGACTGATGAATTATTATTAAAATTCCCTGCCTCAAAATCGTTCTTCCATAAATATTAAAGGGACTTAAACTTTCATAAAACTATTCTTTATTGCAAATTATCAGCTATCGGAGCTTCAGGATGGTAATATATTTACTTTCTTTGAATAAGGTCGGAGTCAATCTTGTGACCAATGATGCTGTACGACAGTTGAGATCGAACTGTTTGAACTTTTGGCAGAATACTTATAAATGAAACGTTTTCTTCTCTCTTGCAGGTCCGTTTCTATTTCAACACCATTTATGCCGAAAACTCCGTTCGAGTGTACAAGAGATACAATTACACTTATCCCAAAGGTTACGAATTTTTGAAAGAATTTACAACAGATGTTACTGGCTACTGGCATCGGGCTGAACATACAATTGCCAACGCTAATAAAAATGATTATCAGGTATGTAAAAAGTCAGCCATGTAGAGAAAATAATTCATAAAATGTAAAGTGCTGCTACCTCTGTCCAATTTTAGTTGTCCGATTTGCCATTTTTTTCCTTGTCGAAATTTTGCATTCCAATTTTCAAAAAATCAAGGTATCCGTCATTTATTTATTTCGAAATGTATAGAAACATAAGAGGCGACACTAATTAGTCTTATAATGAATATTAAGAATAAAAATTATATATATAATTACGTCTTTGACACAAACTCCAAATCACAAAAGATTACTGATTGGAGTTGACCATTTTTTTTCCAAACCATCTTTTTGGCATTAGAGGAAAATGGTAATGATTATTTCCATCAGGTTTCATTGCTTTGTTAATTCCTGCATTTCTTATTGTTTACACAAGACACATTACAAAAATAAATTTCGTACCTGTAAATAAACTTGCTAAGGGAATAATAAAAACAAAATCGAACATGGCGACCTAATTTGACATTTTTAATTAGGAAATATGGGGACCGTTTGCACCCGCAATTTAATTTTTGAAATCATGCGTTTTTGCACATATATGTTTAAAAGATGTGGTAAACCTGGAGTCTACAGTGAGCACCTGTTTTTCGCCAATTTTTCTTGGCGCAATTTCATTTGCCGTCGCCAAATACTGTCTTGGATGTGCAGTCGCTTTTTATTGCTCTCTTGCGCATGCGTCACCTTAAAAGGAGAGACTGAGCACACAATGCTTGCGGCATTTCAAGTGTGTACCAAGCAAACTTTTTAACTTTAAAAAACATCAGCGGCTTCGCTTTCAGCATAACGGAATACTCATAGCTTCGCTTATTCATCGAAAAACAAAACGCACAGAATAACATACACAGTACTGAACCGATATTCAAACCGAAGAATTCCAAACGAAGTTTTATTGAAATTCGAATGAATCGACCAATCGCATCGAAGAGATGAACAAAACAGTCCAATCGAAACGAAGCGCAATATAGCGTGATGTGCAAAACGCCAATGAAAAGATTAATTTCCGCGAATGCGCGCATGTCACTCGTTAGAAACAAATGTTCTCTCATCTCCGTTCTTGGCGGCAAACAGTTGGCGATCCTAAAAGGAACGAAGTAAGTCGGCACCGCAGACGCCAAATTAACCAAAGATGCATGCGTGTCTGAAGCCATGTTTTCCCAGATTTGTCTTTCCTTCATTTGGAGAAAAGCGCGAATAGTACAACTAAAATTCAAGAACGGAAGTATTATTCTTAGATTGTGCTCTTTTACGGTATAAAGATAACTGAAAAATAATTGCGCTCTTTTCTAACAATTTTAATCATAACCTTTCTATCATTCTATTGCTGTGATATAATATTTATTCCGTTTTTCTTTTCTTCATTTATGGCACTGTACTTAATATTTTGAAACTCCCATTTTTAGATCGTATTGGAAGCAGGTTTGAGCAATAAACACGGAAGTCTTAACCTCGATGATATTTCCTTGACACCAGGGTGTCATCTAGCAACAGGTATGTTTCATATACAAATATTACTTATTCCGGTAAAATTAAAACAACAGCAAAGTAAGCAAAGTACTTCCAACTTTCTCGAGTCTGATATTAGATTTTATGAATATAGAATCGAATTTATGCAGGAGTAGCACAAAAACTTTCCTTGATTACAAAATTTTATTGCACGAAAACTATTATATTCAGACATATGCTTATTTTTGTGAACTGTAAATTTCGCAATGGAGTTAGTTCTTAATAGCACATATTATCTTAGTAAATTTCACTGTGGGGGCCCCCGGGGGTTGTTGGGACGGGAATGTCAAGCCGGGAGTCTAGTTCTTGACACGTGTTGTCCAACATTTGCTAAGGAACACCAGACACAGCATCTGTTATCTTAGCTTTCAATGATTTAGTATCGCGAACTGGTGAGTCAAAGACTCTTTCCTTGATAAAACCCCAAAAGAAGAAATAAAGAGATATAGGCGTGGCCCATGCCTTCCAATCCATATGCCAGGAAATATTTCGACCTGGAACGACGAATTACAGAACCCCAATGAAGGCTTGCTTTATGGTATTAACATACAACAACATGTTGTCCAACATTTGCTAAGGAACGCCAGACCAGCATCTGTTATCTTAGCTTTCAATGATTTAGTATCGCGAACCGGTGTGCCAAAAACTCTTTCCTTGATAAAACCCAAAAAGAAGAAATAAAGAGATATAGGCGTGGCCCATGCCTTCCAATCTATGTGCGAGGAAATATTTCGACCTGGAACGACGAACTACAGAACCCCAATGAAGGCTTGCTTTATGGTATTGACATATCTAGAAGACTGCATCTGTAACAGCGACAAAACTCCCTTGAACAAAAATGGCCGATTTGGTGTTATAGAACAACAAAACCCATTGCGCTTTTTTCGCCTTATCGACGCCATTTCTTTAAAAATTAACTTTTTATTCACTATTTGCGTTTATGGACCAGTTTCGCTATCTATTCGACTCTAAGAAATCTTTAAAATTAAGGCTTTGCAATTATACAAATTTTACATAATTGCAGTGGAACTTAGTTAAATCGCAGCTGATGGGATCACAATAAAAATTCGACTTATCCAAAAATTCGAATTAAGAAATGTAGGGTCTAAAAGTGAATACAGCAAGAGTAAACGGCAATTTTTAAGCTGAAAATGGCTAACTTTTATTAGATAAGTTGATGATGATGATAATAATAAATAAATAAAATAAGTAAGTAATTCTAATAACTAAACAATATACAGCACTTCGAATACAGCAATTGTGCAAAATAAGCAATGCAATTTACATCTAATGGTCTCAAATTTTTTTAAGTATTATAAATTTTGTTCTTTTTCAATTCCTACTATTAGTTCACACTCTCCCTATATATATATATTTATTTATATATCTTGTTCAAATTTTGCAATCGATTTTAAACTAACTTCCCGATGAGCTGGAGACTTGAAACTTTAAACATAGCTCAGAACCAGATGACAATGCAATATTAATTCGCTTTCTTGTCTGTCTGTTTGTCTGTCATTTCATATTTTGCATGACGCATGCGCAGTACGTTTTTCATTATATCTCGAAAACTATTAACATTACAGACTTGGTTCTTGGGTATATGGATGGCCCATGGGATCAGCGAAGCACCTCCATATTTCAGCCATATCTTTGCGCATGCGCAGTACATTTTTCATTATATCTCGAATCACCTAAGTAGGAATTGACTTAAAATTTTTTAAAAATATTACTTGTATTTGAATACATTGTACAGCCAGCTGTAAAGCCATTGAGGGAATTACTCGCTTACAGCCACTGAGGACACAAAGTACGGACATAATTAATGGACTAATTAATAACAGTTTCTTATAATTTTTAATTTTTATTTCGAATTTACCAAAATAAATTCGAATTATGGAGGATATTTTAAAATTATGCTAATAAAAAATCCAAAGGGTCAGAGAAAAATTCGAATAGCCGACGAATTCGAACTAAAACGTTTGATTTACTGATTGATTTGATTCCATTGCATTATTAGCAAACATTTTCAGATATGATGTTTCGAACTTCCATGATGCTAAATTTGTTTCCTTTTCCTCGACTTCAGATAGGGAAATTCCAGGAAAGCCAACCGTACCACCAACTATTGATGAATGTTATGAGGAAGGGAAACTGACTTGCAAGAACGGAAACTGTTACTCGCATTTGCAAAGATGCAATTTCATTGATGATTGTGGTGATAACACCGACGAAAAAGACTGCGGTAAGTATCAAAATCTTTCATGGTTATTGCAAACTGCCTGAAAACGAAACTAGACTGCATGCTATATTTATCTTGAATGCAATTTATGAATTTGAGTGAAAGCCAGTGAAGAAAACACTTACCATCTTCGAAATGAAATCAACAATCGTAATCTAAAACTGTAGGCATTCATATACTTTTGAATTAACCCTTTATTCAGTAAAGATTTGCACCATTTAATATCAAAAGAAAACCAAGTCTTTGTCTCTTCTGAAAGAATAATACGCACTGGACTGAAGTATACCCTTTTAGCACACGATATCTCCACGGATACTGATGTCAGAGTCCTAACGGCCTCTCCCGGAGGACGTACGTATCGTCATCGGTGGAAGGTAAATCAAACCCCACCATTACTATACCCTCAGAAGAAGTGACTTATCCAGCGGCCACTCATATCCGTGTACACGCGGTGCCCCCCGGGGAGGGTCAGCGAGGGTAACCGCAAACCGGGTTACCCCCGTCACGCCGAAGCAACCGGGGTACTGAATGACAGCCGCTGCAATAGATAGAGTTCTGAGGCCGGAGTCCTAGTAGCCCATCACCGGGCCACGGCCTGGCCCCTCCCTAAGGAGGTACGTACTATCACTAGAGGGAGGTAACACAACCCCCACCATTATTATACCCCCAGAGGAAGCGAGTGCCTTATCCGGTGGCCACTCATCCGTGAACTCACGGTGCCCCCCGGGGAAGTGCATAGTGTTGCGAAAATGTCTTACGGTAGGTGTATGGTGTAAACAGTCCAACACGCAGGATAATGGAGAATGAAGGTTTATTCACAAATATGCAGGAAAACACGTAGCACAGGTACAGGAAACAATAGTCCTTGCACAGTTACCAATGTAAAAAGACAAAAATTCACAAGTAATGACAGTTCAGCACTTTGTTATCTAACAACACAAACAGTCAGCAAATAACTAATAACGACAATAACTGCACTTTCAACAGCGCTTAGCTCACCAGCTTCGCAGCTCGCACTGCGGAAGAAACTCTCAAGTCGTTCCCAATGGATCAACACTCCTACCGCTCGGCGTCTAACAGCTTACTAGCTCGCACAGCGGATAGAACTCAAGAGACGTTCGCGCTCCAAGGCGATCCTAGTCGAACAACAACCCTCTGATCTGGTCGCCGTCCTTAAATATTCTCTCCGACAGGCCGTTACGTCACATGGTGTTTTCTCGTGTATTCCCTTTCCTAGTAGAAATATCGAGAAAAGGGTTGCATTTTCGGGGATCATCTATTTGTCGCCAAATCGCCAAAATGGTCGCCAAGGTCAGGGGTACCATAAGAATCGCTGAGGTCACTCCATGCTTAACCTTGTAAAACTCTCTTCCCAACCATAAGACTTGCATTGCTGGGAAGCGACTTTCCATGTTTGTAACAGTAATGAGGGCAACCGGGGATCTCCCGGTTACAACTGAGTGACAGCCGCTGCAATAACTCGAGTACTGAGGCCGGAGTCCTAGTAGCCCATCACCGGGCCACGGCCGGGAGGAGGCACGCACTATCACTGATGGTGGATTCGGAAGACCTACCGTCACTATCCCGCCGGGGGACGTGATTCCCGGTTTATTTACCCGCCCCCCCCCCCCCGGGGACCGCGGGGCCCCCCCCCCCCCGAGAGGGTAAGTGGAACCGAAACATAATCGTGACCTATATTTTTCCGCCCCTCAGTGCTTAGCAAAGGTGCATGGAACCCGGAGCATGGTGATGTTATTTCGCACCCTTCTTCATATTTGATTTTAAAAGGTGACATAAACCCACTAATGTTTTATCTCCACCGCGCCCCCTAAGGTTAGCGCCCAGGGCATGTACAGTATTGCCTCCCCCCTTACCTACCTGTTGTTACGTCACTGGCGTGTCTGCTGAAAGTAATATATGATATTCCTCCATTTTAGTTTATGTGCAACCAAAAAGTATTATAAAAATTAAGTAATAAAAGTATTTGCCTTCTTAAGGTCGGGAAGGCTAAGATTATCTCTTTTAACACTGTTTTCCTCTCCATTCAATGATAAGCATCTGATCGCCTCACACCGCCCGAACCGTCATCACAGGGTTATAGGGAAGCCTATCAAGAACATAGAGCTAGCTATGGTGTAATTTATAAAAATTAGAATTGAACACGTTGATAACTTGAAAGATGAAGCTAGTCTTAATTAAACTCTCTCCACGTTTTAAGGGGAAATATAAATTTCCAATTCTTCTTCCACAGGTACTTCATGCGATTTCGAAAATGGAACTTGCGGTTGGTATAATCCAGACATGTATCGTGGCAAATGGGTGGTTGCGACAGGCAAGAATTATTATTGGAGCAAACTGGATAAAGATCACACTTATGGAAATTCGTCTGGTGAGTTGATATGAGAATTAAAATACTGTTTAAAATAACCGTTTTTTTCAGCAGAATGAATGAACTGTTTTCTCCAGCAAAACTTACCAGACGTGTGTTTACGTCCTATTTCCCCAAAATGTAGATAACAGTATTGGATACAGTGAAGCCTTTCTACAGCGGGCACCCTCCGTTATATCGAAAATTGGCCGCTCTAAAGAGATTTAATGCTTGGAAGTACAAAATACGCGTTTAAACAAGGCGTAATTTGTTTTACTGATAAAGATAATTTTAAGACTTTATATTATAACAACTCCAATTTGAAAAAAAATTACTCAGACGTTTGAATGCATCATTGTAAGCATGGAAAAAATAATTTAAAAAATTTATCACGTTAAAATAAAAATTTATTGACAAAAAAAGTTTTTTTCCAATTTTGCAACATAGTGCAAAAATGGCATGAAAAATTCAAAATTTCAGTTTTTAAAATAGTTGTTAGTTTTGTTTTAACAAAGACCTTCACCACATTTTTCACAATTTTTTTTTATGTGTCCACTTTTTAACTTCATTAAATTCTGCAGTAATTTCAGGAGCAACCTCGCGAAAATGTTCAAGTGTCAATTGAAACTTTGTTTCTAAAAATCTCCTCAGTATCACCATCTGTTGGGGAATATATGATCAAATTGTGTTAACTACAGTGTTACAGTATTTCAACAACCAATGAAATCGACTTGAAGAGCATACTGTGGAAAAGACGGAGAGTCAGGTTTCCTTAACCCCGCGTTATGTTTCCTCTTACTCTAAAAGGACCTAGTTCACCAATCGAATATACCATCTAAATAAGGACTGCAAAAACACAACAATTACCAACGCCATCAATGTATCTACTGAATTTTATTATCAAAAAAAACCTTAAATAGTATGGAATTACAACATGTTGCCACAAAAACCATTTACAAATAATAGCTTCAAATTCATAGACGCCCCGGTGGTACGATGGTAAACGATTCGAATCCTTACACAGAGCCTTTCAGGTTTGTTACAGATATGCAACGCCATGATATAAAGGGTTAAGAATTATCTAAAGAAAAGAGTACTTTATACAATTTTTTTTCGTTTGAATCTCTCAGCTTTTTAGGAGGTAAATTTTTTTAATTAAGTTTCTTTCATTTGGAAAAGTAAATCCCTAGCCATGTTCTTCAGACAAAAGACGATTACAAAACGTAGCAGATATGAGCTTATTTTCTACTTTCCACTAAATATCGATATATATAATTTTTATTTCTAGTTCAAGAAGGAAGAGGAGTGAAATATAATTTAACTATTTTTTGTTTTCCTTAATGAGATATTTTATGCAGAATGAATTTAAAAAGCAGAGGGTGGATGAAATGTATCAGTTACTTGTGTTCCAGTCAATCAGAGGAAAAGCAGAAGTATCTAGAAATGTGAGAATAAACCGAATCACACACATCGTAAAGCGAACACTAGTGAAATTGCAATTTTAAAAAAGGCTGGGAAAATGACCTGCTCATTTAAATTATTTATTCTTGCAGTAGATTTTTATTATCGTTATCTATTTTCAACAAAAGATTTATTTTCCTTTTCTGAATATAATGGAAACTGTCACCACTAGTTTATTTCCATTTTCAGTGGAAAGATTCACCACTTTTGCATCACCATCTCACTTATAGTTGATTTTTTTAAAAAAAATGCTTAGTGCACAATAGAACGACGGAAATTAGGGTGAATTATAAATGCAGATACGTATTTTTCAATTCGTAGTAATCTCGCATTTAGATTCTAGTTCATTCGACTTAAAACTGTCTATGAAGTTTGCTGTGACTGCATTTTGAAGAAAGTTATAACAAACTGAAGATATACATTTGTGGATATTAAGAAAAAAATCTCAATAAATTGATTAAACAGGATCGGAAATTTAGAAAAAGGAATGCCACAGAAATTTACAAGGATTGCCTTTCTACTTTAAACGAGTAATGACTAAACATCAAATACAACAAAGAAAAAAAGTTAACAAGTAATTTTTTTAAAAAAATCTAGTAACTTAAAATAAAAGTATAACATTTAAAACAACAAATAAAGAAAGACAAATGTTCAGAATTGTCTAGAAAACGATCTCGACAACATAAAATATTGTTGTCGATTTACGGAAAAGAACTAAATGTTTTATAAGCATATAAAGAATAAAATGAAATTGGGATTCAACCTAAAATTTCACTTGAATTGAATTTTTTAGGACATTACATAAAGCCCTCTGGAATGCTGCAGCAAGGGGACGTGGCACAGTACCACACTCAGAATTACGTCGCATCCGGACCGAACTGCAAGATGAGTTTCTGGTACTTCAAAGAGAGCTCGGGAGGCGCTCTTCTTCGAGTCCTCTCGGAAAACAACGTCAAGAAAGATAAGGTATTTTGCATGATCTAAATTATTGCAGTCTATGCACCAGCTAGCTGCCTTAAAATAATTCAACTTGTTACATTATCATTAGACGTTCACATAACGCAAACACAGAGTACTTAAAAGGTAAACATTCATATAAACAGTTAATCATTAACGGAGGTTTAATTGTCATACTTTTTGTATCTGTGCTAGGGTTGCCATATTGTCTTTTGAAGGCCAAATTATGGAAATTTGGCCTTTTTTTAAAGCCCTTGGCCTTAGGAATTTTCCTTTGGTCTTAAATTCATTTTTGGCTTTATTTTCGGTAATGACTTTTAGAGCAATTTTTAATAACTTATTTACTTAAATTAATCGATTCTAATTGATTATTAAATAATTTTTTTGATATTACACTTTTCAAATTATATATAGTGAGCTGTCAAACGAAATAGCTCTTGAATAGAACAACGATGTTTCAAATTTTTCACTTAAATTTTAGTTTAATAATAGAGCATTGGACATATCCCGATGAAGTGGGATTTATTTTCATGAAGGATAGCCTTTTTTCTTATAACCAATGAGGTCTTCAATAAGTTTGTCAAATTTGGCCTTATTTTTAAGAAGATTTGGCCTTGTGTTGCTATTTTGATCCGGCAACCCTGATCTGCGCACTGCCTCATATCTAAGATCAGACTGACTCATCACAGTTAACTTTACACATCATGCATGTATGGCTGTGGAGAGTGCGGATAGCCGGGCTCTGACGAGTTGGCCAGCGTGACTTTTACTCTACTAATGTTTCCACACACGAAAAATTTAGCTTAGCGTATCCGATAAAACTGGAATGTGAAATTCTTAATTTCAACATCTTTTTAAATGTTTTCTAGAAATGTCTAAAAAGTCACATAACACTTCTAAGATTAAAGCGTTTTGAAATTTTGAATGATCGCTCGGATGCTTAGTATTCCGTTTCTAGGCTGATTTTACCACCTCACTCAGAAGACTTTCATTGAAGGTAAAATATTTCCAGAACGAATCGGTTTTTGTTTCAAACTACAAAAATTTCCATGGATTTCTGAATAGATTAAGGAAGGAAAGCGTAGTAAGTTTAATCTATGTCCATTAAAAATTATGGCAGTCATGCTGGATAAAAAGTTGCTCAACTGATGCATTTCGTTGGATAAGTTGCTAGAGCCAATGAAAATCATGCAAATATCGTAACATTTCTGTATTCATCTCAGTTTAATCAATAGGTGATTCCTGTGGAATATTCGAAATCGACAGCGAACTGTAAAACGAAAGTAGTATCTTGACTCCAATTTAAAATACATAGAAAATAGTAAGGATTGAATATTCAAAAAGACCAATAATAAGAATCAATATCCAAAAAGACAAAAATCAATAGAAGCAATTTAATTGGTGTGCGAAAGTGCATCATCGTCCAGGAAAAAATTGCGAAGTACAAAATAAATAAAAATACTAATAAAAGGATATTTGTGTAAGAGTTAAAAATACAAAAATAATAGCAGACAACGATAAGAAGTGAGAATCCGGTGGATGACTTCATCAGAGGCCATTCATCCATGCAGATTCAAAACTGGAATAGGTTTTCTGTAGAGGAAAAAGACTTTAAGGTCTGAATTTAATATCCTCTAAGGCCTGAACCCATTCCGGAATATATTGGAAAGAAAAACATTTATCCACAAAGAAGAAATTAAAAACATTCTTTTAAACAAAGTATGAAAAGAAGAGCAAGAAAATAGTAAAGAAGGCTGCTTAGAATTCTAATCAATAATTGTAGGATTCGGAGTTAAAGTGAACCAAGTCCATGTTTTGCCCACTTTGCACCAACACTGCCGCTCTAGCGTAGAAATGCCATATTTGCTGTGTAATAGTTCATTTTCTTTCCACCAGGCAAGCAAGAACAATTAAAAGTTCACTATTAATTTAAAGGCAGGTAATCAACTTTGAAATCTGTTTTCTCAAAAAGAAATCGCATAGATTTGGTTCACTTTAACATTGAACCCTCCAATTAAAATTCAAAAATTTTGACAATTTTATTCTTTTGAATGAATTTTTGTTCCAGTACGCTGGCCTCAAAAATACTAAAACAAAACCGACTCCGTCATCTTAAAAAATGATATACATTTAATTGGAGAATTAGTAGAATCATTTCCATTTAGTCTCAGGATTAGGCTTTAATGCAATATGAATAAATACGTTTCTCTCTTAGAATACCAGATTTAATTGCTTTAAGACATACTGAATCAGACAACGCCATTTAGTTACAAACGTTAAAGAATAAAACCACATCTGAAATTATTGTTGCCAGCATGGGGACCAAAAACAAATTAGAATATTAAACATTCATTTTCGCAGATTAAGCAGAGATAGTTAAATGTAACAGAAAAAAAGCTGAAGATTAGGTATTAAGTTGCAAAAAATACAAATAAATATGAAAAGGAAATAATAAGCATTGAAAATTAACAAAAGAGAATATTTTCAGAATTGCAAATGTCAAGAAGTTGTGGTGGCCCCTGGGTCAAAGAGTTCGAAGTATCACACATTCATTTTAAAAATCAAACATCATATAGTTTGGAAGGACATCTTATTTTGGCAAATATCCGAGAACGCGCCTACTGCCTTTAATTATTTGACCTTGTTGTGGCTAGACTTAAGAATACGGTGCGGTGGCCAAAACTAATTTTTGGGCGATTATTTGCCAAATTTGGTAATCCTATAACTTTTTCCATTCACTTTTGGCGAGTTTTTTAACGGTTGGAGCCGAAACCGGTACAGTGTTCTTAAGTCTTACCCTTATTTGTTTATGTCTAAGAAGGTATAGTGAATTCCCTCTTCACTTTCTAGTTTGAAGTAAGGTTCAAGAAAGAGACGGATACAGCCGACTGGACTAATGGAGAGGCAACCTTTCCGTCAAAATCGCATTTCAGCGTAGTGATCGAAGTCATTTTTGGAAGTGGATACTTATCATCCATGGCCATTGATGACATAGAATTTAAAAATTGCAGCGCCGGTAAGTTACGATGGCTTTTAAAATGTTTTCTTCTCTTTCTTTTCTTTTTTTGATATAGAGAAATACTTGTCTGCCATAAAAACATGCTTTTTACAAATTCTTGTGAACGAAGTATACCGAGATGTAGCATTGCACTCTTCAAAAGGTTCGATCTGGATATTTTTATGGATCTCCATATTTTCTCTAGAACTGCCCGAGTCCGAAAGGACATTTTTGGAATCTGTCGGTCAATCTGTGTGTATTAGGACACAAAGGACAAATAAATAGATGGATAAAATTTGACGTGTGATCTTTACATCGAAATTGAATCACATTTTTGACCAAATCAGTCATGGGGTGGTGACTGTTTATTCCTCTGTATATGAACACGAGAATTCAAAAAACGTAACGAGCTAAATCAGATGTTCCCAGCTTGTGGTACGCTTACCCGCAGGGGGACGACTGTTTATCCGTCTGTATATGAACACGAGAATTCAAAAAACGTAACGAGCTAAATCAGATGTTCCCAGCATGTGATACGCTTACCCGAAGGGGGGTGACTGTTTATCCGTCTGTATATGAACACGAGAATTCAAAAAACATAACGAGCTAAATCAGAGGTTCCCAGCATGTGGTACGCTTACCCGCAGGGGTACACGAAAACAATGTGGGTAAAGACAGAAAACACAAAACTTAAAGGATTAAAATGAAAAAAAGAAATCCTTGGTTAAAAATTTTGTCCTCCAAGTTCGTGTGAAAATGAAAGATCTTCTTTGGACACACAGAATATAACGAATGTTCATACGTCGAACTTAATTTTTAATGTGTGACTAATCCTTTTCATATTATTCGAAAATGTATCCATTTCAGAAAAAGAAAATAACGAGCTGACTAATTTTTCTTTACAGTCTGATTTTAAAAAATGAAATGTGATTGACTTCTCTGTAGCAGTAAATAAAAGTACACAAGAACTCAGTGTTAAAGCAATAAAAGATTTAATACCTTTGACGAACACAGAACTTATGAAAACAGCATATTCATCTTATGCGTGTATTAAGATCAAATATCTCAGTTAGTTTGGTGTAGCTCCAGACAGAAAAATACATTTGTTTTCATTTGAGCCTAATTTTATAAAACCCAGTTCCATGAAACGGGGTATCACGACGAGTAATTATTAATCTTCATTATAAGTGAATGTGAAATTATTTCAACGATGCTTTTACTTGCTTTGGCGTTGAATACTATTATAAATAATGGAATAAAATGTAACATAAAAATACTTCCTAAAAGTGTTGTTAAATTAATTTGAGGTGTTTGACTCTGAAGCTAATCTAAGCCCTTAATCTATACTTATAAAAGGCAATGTTTGTGTGTGTGTGTGTGTATCTGCGATGTCCAGAAGATTCTATCGCACTTACAGCTATGAAATTTGGCACACAGGTAGTCGTAATGGTGACTGAATGCACCTCGAAGCCGAAATTTTAAAATTTGATCTAGAAAATTTTTATTTAATGTTTTGTGTTGTTTTGGTTGATTTTTCGCACTAATTTCTCAATAGAATAGTTTCGAATAATTGTACGACAAAAATAGATACACCATCGGAAAGAGCACGCGATTTCCGTCCTAATGAAGTTAATTTTGAATTTCTAACGTAATTTACTGAATTTTGAGATTTTTTAAAAAAATAGTCACTTTTCGAAAATAAAATTTTCCGGAATTTTTAAAACTCTTGCATCCGATGTTCTAATAAAGATATCATTTTCAAAATTTTTTGGGTAGTAAATAAATTATTTTTCTCTCATTTAAAACAAGAACGGTTAAAATAATTTATTTCTTCGATTTTAAATTAATTTATTTCTAGATGGGATCAGAGAATTTTTCTCGAATGACGAAAACGAAGAAGCACGCCTTTTCGCACTTTTTCGCCTTGGCTACGCCATCTGGTGGGAAAAAAACAGCCGTGATTTATTCCCTTTGTTCGCAAGCAATAACGTTCTGACTATATCTTTAGTTAGCAAATTGATTTCAAGGAGCTATTTGTTTTCAAAAATTTATTTTATGTCATTGGGCTTTAAAAAACATTTTGTTGAAATTCATGATACCACGGGCAACGCCGTGCGGGTACTGCTAGTATTGTTAATAAAATCTTCTTTGCGCTGAAGATGGCTGGGGGCGTGGCGGGATATGACAATAAGGGGTACGCAAAAATAGTAATAAAAAAACAACAGGAGTGATCTTCCCTAGACTTTCTCGTATACTTCCTAACAAGCATGAAAATCTGGGACCTTCGGCAAGACCCGGTCAGCTACGAGTTCTCAAATCTATATTGCCCTCGGAAACCGCGAAAGGGCGACAATACAAGCGATCGATAAGATAAGGTAAGCAAGGGTAAGATAAGCCAAGCGGGATCCAATTTGACAATATGGCGCTTTTTGTGCATCATATGATGAATTTGATGCCTTTGAACGCCTTCATTGACCGATCATTTTGAACGTCTTTTTTGACCGATTGAAGCTAAAATTCGAAACAGATCTACAATTAGAGTTTGAAGACTGCATATAAAATTTCATTTGTCCAAGTCATTGCGTTTTGGAGTTATCGCGTTAACATGCATGCAATGTTTTTTGACGTTTACGATACTTCCTCTTTGTATCTTTCTAAACCGTTAGAGATAGGTTTATAGTTCCAATTGGTGAAAATGATTTAAATGAGTTGAAGAGTCACATTTTATGTTTTTGAGTCTATAAATACATTTCTGAAAAAGTTACGAATTCTAATTTTTTATACGGTCCCCCGGTCCTATCAGTCATATTTAATAAAATATGCTTGAGACTCCAACATTTTAAACCAAAAAAGTCGCATCTTCTGCGACTAAAACTGAGTGAGTTATAGAGCTTTGAATTTCATGATTTTTAACCAATCAGCGGCCTCTTCGAGCAAGTGCTGAGCATTCATTGGTAGACCGTCTGCAAGACGGCTATTAAAACGGTGTAGAGTGGTCTAAGTCAGCGATCTTCAAAGCTCCATAACTCGGTCAGTTTTAGTCGCAGAAGAGTGGGTCTTTTTTGATTTCAAATGTTAGAGTCTCAAGAATATTTTACTGAATATGATTGATAGGACCGGAGGACTGTATAAAAAGTTAGATTTCGTAACTTTTTCAGGAATATATTTAGTGACTCCAAAAACATATATTATAAAACTTCCCTTCGTTTAAAGCATTTTCCCAGTTGGAACTATATGTCTATCTCTAACGGTTTAGAAATTAGTTATTGGACCACGATAAGTGTGGACACCCTGCATAGTAAAACTCCGATTAGCTTCCGCCGTCCGAACCAGTGCTGTGGCGGATAACAGAAATATCTTGATTCATATGCACAGTCACTTGGTTTCACAGCTGGCTTGGCACGGAATTGGAAATGAAGTCCTTTCAAACTGAATATTACGCTCATGTTGTATTTAATTTTACGAAACGATCAATATGAACTTCAATACTAATGTTCAGGCATGTATTGTAGCCTGACATTATTGTCATTGTACGTCATTCTGTCACTTCCTTTCGTATCAGTGGGCAATTTTAAAGATGCCTCTTTGCTTTTTGATATTTTTTCAGCCGATGACGGATAACAGAAGCTGACGGTTAATCGAAGTTTTACTGTACTTCATATGCGAGAAAGTAAAAACTGATCAAAGAATACGGGAGAAAGAGAAAGTCTGGGAACCGCTAAGCTAAATGGATGAAAGCTTAGTTAGAGTATATTTAATTACAAAAAAGAAAATACTGAAAAAACAGAAGAAGTAAACAATAGTGATAACAATATATCTTTTTCTCACCAACGCAGCAGCATTCAGTTATTGCATTACCAATATTGTTTGAATCTAACTAACCAATTAAGATACGATCAAACAACAAGAATCATACTTTAATTAAAACACATTAAGATAAAATAAATAAAATGGAAAAAGTGGAAGAGAATTCGAATGGCAAACTTTTTCAAAGTGCCACTCGCCCTCGGAGTTGTAATATGGATTAATTTTCTGTCAAGGGAATGACTAAATAATCAAATAATATTCCACCTGTGGCCAGAATTTATCCAATAATTGAAATAAAAGGAAAAACCTTTTTTTAATAAGAAAACTTCATAAAGTCTATTTTTAAGAAATCGTATAGAGAGAAAAAAGAAAGTAAAAATTACCTTCTGCCAATATACCAATACGAGTGACGCCTTCGGAATGAACCAGAAACAAAGGATATTAAGTTTAGAAGCTAGCAAACCTAGCTCCATCTATTGAGAGAAATTCGAACCAAATTAACGTAAATTTAGATACTCTTTTACCCTTTTTTAGTTAAGTTATTAAATTTAAAAAAATTACTTGGGTAGCCGATATCTTTTAAATTATAATTTAAATTATCTAAAGCTGTGACTAAAGTCGAATGTTTATTACAAATATTTTTTATTCTATTAATTTGAGAATAAATGGTGTTTTTTAGAATTTTATATTTCAGATTAGTCTGAAAGTCACAAAGTGTAATAGCTTTGAAATTAAAGTCTTTTCTTTTATCATAGATGCCAATAGAGACACCTGAATCCAAAATTTCAATTACCAAATCCGAAAAATTGCATTTGTTAATTTCATTATTGGTTTTGTTTAATTTAAGCTCTTCTGGATAGCAATTTAATATAGATTCAAATTCATTAGAATTAAACACAATCAGGTCATCAATGAAACGATAACCGTAAGTAAGTTCATTTTTATTAAGTTCTCTCTCGCATGAATGAAGAAATATATTAGCCAATGCACTAGAAAAACAACAACCCATAGGAATGCCATAAGACTGCTTATAACAGTCAATTCCATTAAAGAGATATATATAATTTTCACAAATATTAACATCTTAGTTAGAGCATCTTCATGTGAACCGATTTTAATTCTGAAGTTCTTCTTCGCAGATGAACCTCCTGTTGAATGTGGGCTTCAAGAAATAATGTGTGAAGACGAAAAAAGATGCATTAAAGAATGGGAATGGTGCGATGGAAAACCTGATTGCAATGGCGGGACAGATGAAAAAAATTGTAGTAAGTATCCGAATGCCTTATTTTAAGTCTAGTGTCTCAATGTATAAAATTTAACGTTCTAGATCCTTTTGTTATATAAAATTTTGTACACCAGAACTAGAATGTCATTCCGAATATTTCAAGTGTTTTTTTGTTCCTTCAAAATCCAGAAAGGGTCCACGGTGACTGCCATTTCGATGATGACTGGCCAGAATTGTGTGGTTGGCAGACAAAAGAACTGCTGCAGTTCGAGTGGTCGAGGGCAGATAAGTCGAGAAGCGGCGAAACTGGACCTCCAAGCAGTCGCAACGCTAGTGGTGAGTGTGCCAAAAATATTTTTAGAACTTATGAATAAGCATTCATGTACTTCATTCCATTGCTGATTATTTTAAAATCCTGAAAACTGGTAAATTTATTATTAAATTTAAATACAATATGAGATTTAATTAACCTACAACTTCGAACTGAAATAGCTTCTCAGAGCATCACTAGGTGTCGCTACGAATGCGTGCAATGAGAAAGGCAATATAAGCAAATTGTCTAAAATCATTTCCACTCCTTTACAAAATGTCTTCCAAACCGCAAACTTCCATCGAAGCTCGTATTTTTATTGTTAAATTTGGTATTTACATGCTGAAAATGCCACACTATTTCTACGGAAGTGGTCTTCAACAATCAAAAACCGACCTAAGACTTCTAAAGTAATCGGGAAAGGTCCAAAAGAAAGATTTGAAAGTTTTGATGATGTTATCTTGACTACATTGGTCACCTTATTCACCAGATATTAATCCATGTGATTTCTATCTTTGGGATCATATGAAAGATTGGATTTACAAGAAGTTGTCGAAAGACCTTATTAGCCTCAAAAATGCTATAACTGATTCATTTTCAAGCCCAAAAAATAGAAACCCTTGAATCTGTGTCTGACAAGTTTTTGACTAGGCTCTTCTACTGTGCTACCTCTGAACGTTCTCAGTTTAAAAATATTATCCATTAAATTCCTTTCCCACCTTCTTTCCAATAAAAAATTGTAATATAGAGTGTCCAGAATAAAAGTATCCAAAAGTAATTGCTTGCGGTCCTGAACTACTCATTAGAATGCAATAAATGCTCCTCCGTGGATTGGAATCTCCTCCAAGAATTTTTGGGTATAGACAGTTTAGTCACACATGAGTAAGTAGTCAGAAATCGGCATTAAAGCAAAAATGGGTATAGGCAGTTTAGTCACGCATGAGTAAGTAGTCAGAAATCGGCATTAAAGCAAAAATCATGGAGTGCAAAGTTATGGGACACGTTTATCACGGTATGCTGAAAACTTTTGTGTTCCACAAATTCCGTCGAGTTTCCTGTTTCAAGAGGGTGGAGCTCTACCGCACTGTCATGAAGATGTTAACACGTTTTCAAATTAGCAATTTCCGGAAAAGAGGTCCAAATTTCCTGGCCACTAAGGTCCTTGGATTTGTGTGTATTAGACTTTTTTGTCTCGAGATTCATTAAATCCGATATGTATCAACAAAAAATTGAAGTCATGGATGAGTTGAAGAGGCGTAGCACTCAAGCAATTCTTCTAATAGCCCCTACTTTGATACAAAACACTTGGTGAGAAATCTATTACCGTTTAGACATTTGCCGTGACATAAAAGGTGCACAAATCGAAGTGTACTGATATTTAAAAAAAGTTTTCTGATATGTTCTTTTTATTTAACCTTCCAGCGGGCGCGCATTTTCCAAACATACTAGCATTGTGCATCGTATTACATATTTATGTCGTTCTTTTATAAATTTAAGTGCAGTTTTTATTTATGAAATCTTTGTTTACTATTAAGCTAATAAGTACAGATAACATAAAGAAAAGCTGTATTTATTTTTGTAAAACAGCACGATATATTTATGTAATTCGATGCACAATGCTAGTATGTTTGGAAAATGCGCGCCCGCTGGAAGGTTAAATAAATATTTTAAAATTACATTGAGTAGTTCGGTTATTATACGCCTTTACTTTTGTATACATTTAGCCCGGATACCTAGTACTACTTTTAACGATTTAAAATTAATTTTAGTTCAAAATTTTTGGTTGATTAAAATTCACCCTGTATATAAAACTCTGAGTGTGAATCTGTATGTTTGCTCCAGCAGCGCTTCCGAACGGCTATGGAGATTTTGGTGAAACTAAATACCCATGTTTCTCATTGATCGACTATATATTAATTATAGGGGTAAATCTCAACTACAATTCACCTCTTCTGATTAAGGTGTTGGTGAATCGTTTAAATTCACGTAATTAATGAACCAGTTGAGATAAAATTTGACTCGCGTATTTCAACCTGTCAAGCTAAAACTGAGACGAGGTTAAATTTTTTGTAATAAATTCCTCAGGATGAAAATTGCTCCCAAGTTGAGTAATGGGATGTGTGCATACGTAGAATTCTGGAAATGATTTTGGTGAGCCTGAGATATAGGTTTCTCATTAGTCTACTAAAAATATTCAGCTAATATCAGCAAAAACCCATACCCTTCTGGATAGAGTGGAACCGACCTGTTGAAATAAATAAAACAATTATTAGCATAAAACGCTTATTAGCAGGAAATTTTGTTGACATTTTTCAAATTGGCAAATAAAGAATATACTCAGTCCCTTAACCTTCCAGCGGGCGCGCCTTCACAAATTTTACGACATATCGTGCATCGAATTACATAAATATATCGTGCTGTTTTACAAAAATAAATACAGCTTTTATTTATGTTATCTGTATTTATTAGCTCAATAGTAAACAAAGATTTTATAAATAACAAGTAATATAAAAAAAATTTAAGTCAATTCCTACTTAAGTCAAAAAAGAAGATTTTTATTTTAGGAATTTTTTTCTCTCATATAGAACCAAAATTAATTAATTAAATTTAATTAATGAATTAATATTTTAAAAAACAATATTAACATCAAGTGTCATCCACTACAAGTTTTAAAAAATGTA
Organism: Araneus ventricosus; assembly: GCA_013235015.1. Taxonomy (NCBI): domain Eukaryota; kingdom Metazoa; phylum Arthropoda; class Arachnida; order Araneae; family Araneidae; genus Araneus; species Araneus ventricosus. The sequence continues at coordinate 3,020 of BGPR01020946.1, read as the reverse complement.
TTTGAACTTGAGTGGATGAATAAAAAGTATTTTATTAACGATTGAATCTTGAAAATTCCCTTTGTCGCCAAAGTCTCCAACTTTACCGCCAAGTCGCCAAAGTCTCCAACTTTTCCGCCAAGTCGCCAAAATGGTCGCCACATTTGTCGCCAAGTCTAGCATCTTAATTAATAGTCTAGAAATTTAATTAATGAATTAATATTTGAAAAAACTGTATTAACATCAAGTGTCATCCACTACAAGTTTTAAAAAATGTATTTGAACTTGAGTGGATGAATAAAAAGTATTTTATTAACGATTCAAAATTTGAACAAGATATATATATATATATATATAGGGAGAGTGTGAACTAATAGTAGGAATTGAAAAATTGCATTAAAATTTATAAAAGAACGATATAAATATGTAATACGATGCTCAATACAAGTACCTCTTGAAAACGCGCGCCCGCTGGTAGGTTAAGATCATAATTGACCCTAAATTTTCTATAAAATAGCAATGTCCTATTAAAAAGGAGTTTTCAGAAATACGTTTTTGTTTCAGGTTCCTACTTGTACATGGACAGTTCCAAGGCAGATGAAGGCGACCGCGCGGGTGTCCAAACTCCAGTTTTCAAACCTAACGACGGAAACTGCCACCTACGATTTTGGTATTATATGCATGGATCAACAGCTATGGGCACATTAGTGGTAAGTTTTATGTATAGTCTTCGTGTATTGTACTGATTCCATGCATTGTTAACATCCCCAGGCAGTACTCACAGTAATGGATTCTTCAGAAGTGTAATTTACCGATTGTTCACTTGCTTTTCAGTGCGAAATATAATATTTAGTGAGATTCCGTCTAATCATATTGCTTACAAATTTTATAAATTTCATAAGCCGTCAAATTTTCGGTGATTGTTCCAATCTACCGGTAATTACACTGCTTTAAACAATTAAAGAATATTGTAAGTTTTCTATGAAATAACAATAGAAGCGATTTTTTTTAAATGAAAGAAGTGGCGAAAAGTCAAAATTTCCATATTTTTCAAAGGTCGGAATATGCAAATTTGCTCTGTGAACTCGAAAATCACGCACTACTAGTAGAAACTGAAATTTTTATTTCAATTTATTGAATCGACAGTGTTAGAAAAAATTATGGACGTATTTTGGTTACTTGTACGAATGTGTGCCATGCGTAAACGAAGTCGTTTAACAGCCAAGAATCATGGAGAATATTTGGCAACTTTGAAGGGGCGTCAACCATAATATGTAGTAGTGGTTGTGAATCGCGGTCATAGACACGACTCACTTCAAGGGGTGATCCAGACATGATTGGAAGACTTCACCTACTAATCTGGAGACAGTTCACAGCCACGATTCACTTCAGTCTAATTACTTTTTGCTTCCACTTTCTACTGTAGAAATGTTTTCCTCTTCTAACAAAATCCGTTAAGGTATTGTCTCTTTCTTCAGTAACTTCCCTGTGAAATACAGATATTTTAATCAATTATAATTCCGAAATGTATTCGAATATGTTATTGGCTTTCAGGTATTGAGTGAAGGAGAGGACGGACAGTCATTCCCCGTCTTCACGGTGAAAGGAGCTCAGGGCCAACAATGGAATTACACCCATAAGGTCATCGGCAACGACCAGCACTTCCGCGTCACTTTCGTGGGCGTCAGAGGTGGAGACGACAAGACAGATATTGCTATAGATGATGTTACGTTTACTGAAGGATGCGAGAAAGGAGGTAGGAGTGTTTCCTGAAACATTTGGCTCTTTTGTAGAATATTTTATGTTTTGCTTTACATCCCAGATAGCAATTTTAGTTTGCAGCAAAGTTGCTTTGCAAATCTGGAAGCTTGAAACAAGTTTGCAGCACGTTAACGCAAACGAGATACGCGTCAAATTTGCCACAAGCTTGGCACGTCAAGCTCATTGTAAACTATAGCAAAAGCAGAGTACGAACACAACTTCAGATTAGAACCCGCGACCTGCCGCTTCCTACACCTCACGCTCTAACCACTTGGCCAGCTAGACTCTGAGAGGAGAAGACAGATTGCGCTAATACATCTTCATCTATACGATTTATTTTAAATTGTTTTCTTGATTTCATTAATTTTTTAAATTTTGAGTTGAGAATATGCTTTGAAGTCAAAGAGAGAGCGATTTTCGCTAATAACTACGTTTTGCTAGTAGATTAAATTATGAAATTAGAGTTCAAAAGTAATTACTTTTAAAATGGGAAAAAATGCAAGTTATTATTTTTCAACAAACATTGACTGTTTTTTAGGTTTAAATTTTGTTTATAAACGTTAAAATTTCAACATTAAGAAAAAGGCGATGTAGTTTTCTTTAAAGTGCGAGTTCTATATTTAGTAAAAAGATGGAAAATGTTTCAATTTTTTTTTATAAAATTGTTTTTTCGCAAATTAACATTGATTTATTGAATTAATAAAAAAGAAGGACGGTCTAGGAGATGCTATTAAAAATCGGATGTTTTTTAAAACAGAGACAAAGATTATCTCTAAGTGTGCTATCATCCTTGCAGTAAACTTGTTTTGCAATCGTGGTGCGAAATTCGTCATGGCATCTTCACAGCAAACTTGTTTTGCAATCGTGGTGCGAAATTCGTCATGACATCTTCGCAGCAAACTTGTTTTGCAAGCGAAGGTGGCGATTCTGCCTCGTTACTTTGCAGCAGTTTCGCTACAACATCGACGCGTCAAATTTGCCATGACAAGGTAATATCAAGTAAAAATCAAACTTGCTGCAAATGTACGTGCTATCTGGGATTATGCCACATTTTAACTGTCTGACCAAGAGTAAAGTGTCCCTTTTATACCTTTGTCAACAGTGGTGTAGTCGCTAAATAAAAGTCAAAGTGGTGTAGTCGTCCTCGTCATTTGAACGCGTTTTAAAATTAAGAAGTCTGTCCCAAAACAATCTTCGTGTTTCTTCAAAACAGGACGTTAATAAAACTGAACTAAAACTACAAAAGTGCTCCTTACTGTGCCTATGACTGTAAGGACAGT
>BGPR01020945.1:5226-15330 GCA_013235015.1 Araneus ventricosus | reverse complement strand
ACTGATGTGAAGTTCGTTCCCTGCAGTTATCACTTAACGTCCGCCATTATCTTTCTGCCATACGACTGTATGCTTACTCTATCAAAAGCAGCAACTCAAACAGACATTTCTGAGGCAACCAACGCGCTATCTTTTTCTCGGCACCCGTGAAACATATCCTTATTGTCATATCTTATAGTTTGCAGTGAATGAGATAAGGACTCTATAACGAGAGTAACACAGCAATCGTTTGTTACTCGAGAACGTAGAACATCTGTTTACCCAGAAATGTCATTTTTTACCGTAATTTAACCTACCAGCGGGCGCGCTTACGCAAATTTTACGACATATCATGCATCGTATTACATATATATATATCGTGTTATTTTACAAAAATAAATACAACTTTTGTTTATTTTATCTGTATTTATTAGCCTAATAGTAAACAAAGATTTTATAAGTAAAATTGCACTTAAATATATAAAATAACGATATAAATATGCAACACGATGCACAATTCAAGTATCTCTTGCAAACGCGCTCCCGCTGGAAGGTTAACTCTATGAGCCCAATACCGCCTCAAACCGGCACATTCGACAGAGGCCGGACTCAGGCGGTTTCGGGCGCTGAGTGAATTTTACGGGAGAAAAGCGGTTCCTTTCTTTGTTAAAAATTGATCGCCCAAATTTGGGTGTCGTCCTCCTGGAATTTCTGTAAAGAAAGGAAGGATTCCATTCTTCTTTCGTGAAAGGAAATTTACTCCAGTTTTTGAGGTACTGGAATTTTCACTCTAGCTGGGTTAGGAGAGTTATATTTTTCAGCACCAACCGAAGTGACGGGATGTCCAGAAACCTCGCAATTTTCACCTAATTAGCTCCAGAAAAGGTCAACCCCTAATACTGAGGAATATAACTGTATACATGTTAGGATTACTTTGATAAGGCGAACTGTTTATTGATGCAGTTTACCGATGCAGCGTATCTAGTGAATGATTAGATATGGAACTATACGAGATAGTACTTGTCGCCGAGGAACAGGAAACAGAATTTCGCATGTTTCTATATCAAGATTCTTACTCCTTAACCCTCTCGCACCTAGAGGGGCGGTCACGGGCGCATATTTACAAACCCTACCCTGATAGAACTGAGGCAGGAAATCAGCCAATACCATTGGCTACGAGGGGCAGTGACGTCGTTTTCAGCTCTCGCACGTAGCGTACGCAATCATAACAAAGCAAGAGTCGTCCTACTTTTCTTCTCCGTTTTCCCAGAGTTGAACACAGAAAACATTCTTCCGTGGGTTGTAATATTTTTAAAAATGAAATTATTTTTTAAAATATCATAAAAAATAAAACATCCCACACTGTAAGAAATTATACTAATGAAAAAAAGTCTAATGATTACAACTTTGTTTGAAGGGTATTACTAACAGGTTATACAAATGTTGTTGGGTTTTTTTGACGTGTCATTCCAGTGAAAATAGTTCATTTGATGTTTCAAAGTCAACTAATCTAACTATAATTAATGCCAAATAATAGTAAAATTATTAATTATTATTATTAATGCCAATAATAATAAAACGAAAAAAAGGATAATAGCTAGAATAAATAAAATTGATAAGTAGGTGCGTATCGTAGAACAAAATTCGCGAAGTCCAAGAAACGGAAACCTAAACTAATACAAAGTCCACATTCAATAGCTTGTTTTGTTATAATTTCCGTACGAGGACAAAGAACGACGTCATCGGCTCTCGGCGAAGCGAGCCAATCATATTGTCCGATTTCCTGCCTCAGTTCTATCAGGGTAGGGTTTGTAAATATGCGTCCCGGGCGGTCTAAAAATGTCCCCTTAACAGCGACAAAGGTCGGTCTGGGGCGGTTGGGTTTTTTGAGGGGAGGTGAGGTTCTGATATCACTTAGGAGATAAGCACGGTAGGGGGTTCCAATTATCCTTTCCACCCTCAGCCCATTTCCATGCATCTTAAGGGAAGGTTATAGCAAGTGGTGGAGTGGTGGAGCAAATTACCACTTAGTTTGGGAGAGTCCAATTCATGCCGTTTCCTCCCAAAAAGTCCCGGTTTTAAAGAAGTTAGAAGAAAAAAGTCACCTCGGGATTAATGAGTTAACCCCTTGACTGAGCGACGCCCCATGTCCGATGCCGTTACGGCAACCGAACCGGTTGAGTGGACATGGGACAAACCTCTTGACAAACGATTTTATTTAACCTTTTAAACTGGTGCCACCACCCATTTGTGGTATTTTTTATTATTTCAATCTATTTAAGATGGTAAAGGATACTTGAGGCATTTAAGCGTGTCCAGGTGATTTTTATATTTTACCTTCCAGCGGGCGCGCGTTTGCAAGAGATACTTGAATTGTGCATCGTATTACATATTTATATCGTTATTTTATACATTTAAGTGCAATTTTTTTTATAAAATCCTTGTTTGCTATTAGGCTAATAAATACAGATAACATGAATAAAACTTGCATTTATTTTTTTAAAATAACACGATTATATATATGTAATACGATGCACGATATGTCGTAAAATTTGCGTAAACGCGCCCGCTGGAAGGTTAAAATTAATTTTTACGTTGACTTAAATACGGATTTAAATAGCAAAAATTCCGTAATTCGATGCACGTCATTGTATGTTAAGGGGTTAATCCCTTCACAACCATGTATCCACTAGTGAATATATGCTATCCTCTTGAGACCCCAGGGTTCATTTTAGCAATCTTACTGTCATTTTTTAATAAACTTTATCTAGATGCAACTTTTGCAAACATGTTCAAATACCGTTGAATCAAGCGAATTGTTATTTATATGCAAAACTTAATTAATATATCATTCAACTCTAAAACAGTGCTTAAGGAAACACATGAGCTTGCGAAAAGCGCAGGATTGCTGCAGAAAATGGACTTTCATCTTTCCCGCGCAAATCTCAGGAGAAGCAGTCCAGAGGGTTTATGGACATTAGTTTTATTTACAACAAAAAGTTGCTTTCCATTCGAAGCCGTTAAATCCTACTGTCCAATGCTTTGGATGGTCCCATGCTATCATCTATTAATTATATATAATTAATTATGCTAGTTAATTATATTAATATATAATTACTAAATTAATTATATCTAGTGTTATATAATCCTATCAAGAGTATCAATCTCGATTTTAGCGAAAATTGGTTAAAATTATATCTTTGGGTCTCAAGAGACTTTGTAAAAGCCCATAAATCATGTATCTTCTATAGGATACATGTCCTGTAAAGTTATATGATCTAGTTACTGGATGCACGATCACAATAACATAGGTAAACCATATAAGGAGACATCAAACACTGTTATTTACTTTATCGGAATTAAAATACATACAATTATTTTTTAGGCTGGGCTACAGGAATTGTTAGATTACAAATTTTCATGGTATTGCTCAAAATGTTCACTAATAGAAAGGATTTTTTGGCATGTATTAAATGAATGAGTGGTGTTTTTTTCATATGGATGGTGGAAATTTTGTGAGATGGGGACTTTGGGCACTGCGTCTGCACTTCTCTTCCTTCCTAAGCCACTGGGTCACACTGCTGAATACTTGGTTTTACTTTCTGGATTTATTTGTTTTAAATTTTTTTAGAATTGTTGAGGTATTGGTTTTATTGTAAATAAGGGTACTAACTGCGAGGCATATATTTTTAAATTATAAAATTTTGAAATTGTGTGATCTTGTATTTTTCTTGGTGCGTTTATTGTATTTAATGTTTTCTTTTCTTCTTGTGTGTATGGAATTTTAATGATGCATTTTATTGTCTCGCTTTGTTTGCCAACATTGTTAGCGAAAGAAAAAATGTTCTGTAATTATATTGTGCAATTAATTTCTACCCTTGTTGATGGGTGTAGTTTGTACATATATCGGAAATGTCCTTGTCTTTCTGTCAGTGATCGTCTATTTTCCCCGCTGTCCCGTATTGGGTCTTACACCCTTTCGGGTAGACAGGGCCAGTGAGGGTGTCAATAAAACAATAAAAATAAATTAATTAATGGTTAGTTTAGTTTATATATATATATAAACCTCAAGGTATGCATGTATATGTTTGTTGTTCTAACATCACTTCCGAAATGGCTAAATGGATTTTGATGAAACTTTGTACAGATATTCCCCATCAACTCACTTGAAGTATAGTAGGAAAAAATAAGACATAACACAGTCCCTCAGGGTAGGGTGGGGCAAAGTCGCCTAAATGCATGCATTAGAAAGGCCGTTGGACATGCTTAGAGGTTTCGATGAAATTTGATATACATGTTTCTCATGAGCCAACTAAAAATATTGCCGGGTTAAATAAACTGTAACCCAATCCCCGCGGGTACGGTGGGGCAAAGTCGTTTAAGGTTTCCGACTGGTTTAAAATTGTCGTTTTTGATGAAATTATCAAAAATATTCTTATGTCTTAATTTTGTAGCCTGTTTAATCAGCTTTCTAAAACTGTTTCATTTTTTACTCTACGTGAATTACAAATGGAGTTACAGCTGTTCTATTACCGAACTGTAAGCATTATTTTATGCTGCACCAAAACTTTAAATGTATTTTCTGAGAGATGCTATTTTTGAGGAAAACTGTCGACCGTAACAATGATTTCTCAAAAAGTTATTCAAGTATTGATATGAAATTTTTTGAGATTGTTTTCTGTAATATGCTTGATGTCTTCCTCTAAAAACTAAGGTCAATTTTAGAATCAAGTATTATTTTTAAGTGATTAGATACAAGCGAAAAGCGTTTTTTATGAAAAATTACCAGTTTAATAACTATGTTCAGCTATATCTCAAAACTATTTTAAAGTACAAGAAATATTTTAGAGCATAACACATATAACTGTCATAAAAAAGTACTCCTACAAGGATTTATGCATATTTAGAACATGATTTTGTCTACGGCTGTTAGCGTAAGGCAAATATTTTAGTCATTTTTCTTCAAATTTCTCAGTTTTTTTTTAAAAATATTATTTTGAAAGCCTAATTTTAAAATATTTTCATAGTTTTAAAACATATACAGTTGAAAAATAACATTAAAAAATATATATAAGTTATTTTTCAAAAAAATGTCTCCGGACACAGTCGGATACCTTAAATGTAACAAATGAGCCAATTGACATGAAATTTGATATAGCTGGATTGATTTTGATTAAACTTGGTACGTCTGTTCCTCATTGGCCGATTTAAAGTACTGTAGGATTAAATTCGCCTTAACTCTTGAAGCGTGGTGGGTTATTTTCCGAACCGCTCCGAATGAGGCTTTCTTGCTGAATAGCGCTTATTATCAAAGCCATATAATTGCAAAAACACAAAGATTAATTTTTAGGAATTGAAACAAACTAATAACAATATTTTTCAGCTTCATAAAGCGCTAAATCATCCGTATACTCACACGTGTATAATTATGCATCTTAGTATCTTTCGTGCACCAAAGAGTTAACCCAGTAACTCAGGATAGTGTGGGGCAAAATACTCTAAATACGTGTAACTAATGAGCAAATTGACATGCTGTTGAATATGATTTGGATGATTTTGATGTAATTATGCACATATGTTTCTGATTGGCCGACTAGAGATACTACCGTGGTAAATAAAAGCTAACACCATCTATGATGGAAGAGGGAGCAAAGTCTTTTAACCCTTCGAGAACGACTGTCACACGAGTGTGATATCTGCTTGGCATATTCTCTCCCGACTGTCACAAATACGAGCCGGCTCTTGTGGCTTTTAGCTACCGTCTGACACGTCGACGTGACACCAGCTTTAGTGCAATTAGGCTTAACTAGAAAAGGGCCTCAGCGTGGGGTGACGTCGGCCAGAATCGAACCGCATGTTTTCCGTGCGACTGTCCTCAAAGGGCTAAATACACGTAACAAATGGGCTGATTAACAGGAAATTCTATATGGATGGGGCGATTTTGATGAAACCTGGTGCTCATGTTCCTTATTGGCAAACTTGACGTACCCTACGGGCATATAAGCCCTTAACCACTCCTTTAGGATAGGATGGGGCAATGTTACCTAAATGCATGTAACAAAGGGACTGATCGAAATGAATCTTGATTCACGTGTTTCAACATGTCGAATATGATGAGTAACTGATGGCATTGCCGATAGTGCATGTAGAAATGCTTATTTGGAGACGGTATTGACGAAACATATTTCATTTAATGATTGAGTCACTTTAATTTGCTGAAATTTTAATCGATAAATGACTCCAATATTGTTCAACAAAAAATGCTGCAATGAGAATTCGGCTCTACTACACACCCTTCGGGGTAGGGTGGATGTTAGTCATTGAAAGCAATTTAGCGAATGGACCAATTAGATTGAAAATTTTATATCCAGGGTTTCTAAAATAATAAAATGCCCAAGAAATGGAGTTATTATATCTGAAAGATTTGCAATACGGTATACTTATGATGTGTACTGAAATGAAAGAAAATTTCTGTACTATTAATATAAGATTCATGCCATTAATATTTAAGAAATAGTCTCTCAATAAAGGAATATAAATAAACATTACGTTAGTTATAAAATATTCTTCACTTCATCGTCTCCCGCAAGAGTTTGACCTCAAAATGAACGGGCAGCGCGGGGAATTCTGCTAGTTTTATTTTATACTATAGTATGCCCAACTTTCGCTATCCACATTTTTCTTGGCCCTTCTAATATATTATTGGTAAACAAGTGAAATTTTTCAGGTGCATTTCTATTATTATACTTAGCTTTAAATTTGGTATCCATTAACATATTTGGAGAGAATTTCACTACAATCTAGAAAATAAGGGTGTGAAGCGTCACTTAGGCAACTCCATCTGGGAGAGAAGAGGTAAGCACACCACCAGAGGTATTTTCGACAGTATTCGTCATTTGTTAATATTTTCTAGGGATTCCTTTAAACACGCTCCTGTTGTATATTGTACTTTCTAGGAAGCTCCAGTAAGGAAGGACTATCACAAAAAAATCAAAAGTCTGTGTCCTTTGTCAAAAACTTCTTAAGAGTGTGTTGCCCAGATGAGGCATATATTTGTTCTGATTCAGTAATTTCTCCAGTTTAAGTTTTGTGTTTTTCCGTAAGTTTAAACCATGGGGGAGGGGAGAATGTAGAGTTGTTCGGGGTAGGGCAGTCGCGTGGGTTCCGAGGGCCCTGTGGTGGAAATCGTTGTACTCATCCACCCTGCACCCATCCAACTGGTTAGAATAACCTTTGAGGTTGTAGGCACCAGGGGTGTGGGGTGGTGTCCTGTCATGTCCTTCTTCAAAAAAGAGTTTCTTAAAATATGGGGCGAGGCCGCGTTGGCCTATTGGTAGGGTCTCAGCTTTGAGGCAACACAGAAGATCCGCCGTGTATGGGTCTATTGGACGCTAAATCACACGTAGTGGCCTAACGTCCTCCTGTTGGTGTGGCTTGGAAGTTTGGAGAGGGGATGCCAGCTCAGGTGTCGTCCTAGTCATCTGGCTGTGGTTCAAAATTACGAGGTCCGTCCCAAAATAGCCCTCGTGTTGCTTCAGAACGGGACGTTAATATAACTAAACTAAACATAACTATGAGGCACGAGCCCAAACTGGATAACGCAGGAAAAAATATTAGGGCTGTAGGGGTCCATTTCTTTCAGAATCTTCAACATTTATAAGGAAAGTTTCTTGGAATAATGCTGTAATCCTTAATCAGAACATAGAATTCAGTCAACAGTTACATACGTCATGACAAATTGAAATCTTGAGGTTTCTTGGCGTAAAAGTTTTCAGTGAAATATTATCAAAAAAGACTTATTATGGAATTTTCATTTATTCGACATTAATTAAAACCTTCAGTTTGTTTATTTATTTTCATACTTCATAGCAAAAAATTTCCTCCACTCATAACTAAAAAATGTTTCTGAGGCTCTGATCTTATGAGTCTCATAAACTCAATGCTTGGTGTTATTATTGTTGATTTTAAATTTTTATTAGGAGAATTAAGTAAATTACTGATATGATAGCCCAAATCTGTGTCTGTTTGTATATCCAAAAGATTTAAAGAAAAATAATACTAACCAAAATTGCGAAGCAACTATGAAATTGAGTATGGAAGAGAAAATGGCTGAAATTTTTTGCAGATACAGAGGATATTGATCAAAAGTCATGTCTAATAAAGCTATACGAATACGTATTTACCATAATTTTTATTTCTGCCAACATGTTTTTCGCTAACCAAATCTACTTCAAGGTGATTATAATTCAATTTTAAATATTTAGAGCATCCTGCTTCTGAAACCAGTCAGCAGATTCACACCAAAATTCATATATGGACTAATACATCAGATGAGCATCCTGCTTCTGAAACCAATAAAAATTGATATATGGACTAATACATCAGATGAGCATCCTGAGATGAATATTTTCCCAGTTGTCAACTCAATGGTCGGAAGAAAGAAACAGTTATCAGTGAAGACAATTGAAGCAATTCTGATTTGTCATTATAATTTTAAAATGACTTGCACTCACTTTTATAATTATATGACAGAAGAAAGTGATATAATTTAGAAAGTAAAATAAACTTTAAAATATGAAAACTGGGCCAAAAAGGATTGTCCTAGAACCTTTCTTATTCTATGTGTTCATTTTATTAGATTGCTTAAACTCAATAAATTTTTTATCAGATTAAAATAAGCCATTACCAACCCACTTTTTTTATGTTTTATTTATTTAGCAATTCAACGTTCCGTATCAATGTTTGGTAATAATGGCAACCCTAACTATACACCAGATGCTCTAAAAGAATCTATACCCCACAAAAAAGGTTAATTTTCTGTATTGTGCTGCACAGAGCCCCCCCAAAGAGACATATTTGAACATTTTTGAGTTTCTTCTACCACATCTGATCTATTAGTCCATATATCAATTTTGGTGTGAATCTGCTGACTGGTTTCAAAAGCAGGATGCTCATCTGATGTATTAGTCCATATATCAATTTTGGTGTGAATCTGCTGACTAGTTTCAGAAGCAGGATGCTCATCTGATGTATTAGTCCATATATCAATTTTGGTGTGAATCTGCTGACTGGTTTCAGAAGCAGGATGCTCTAAATATTTAAAATTATAATCACCTTGTAGTAGATTTGGTTAGCGAAAAACATGTTTTGGGGATAAAATGGGTATCCAGGAAACTTTTTTCCAATTAAAAGGAGTCTCTAACAGGGAGAAGTTTATGAAGCAGTATCACTTTTTCATGAAATTTTTGGACCAGACTGCAAATTCTTTATATTAAATCTTAATAACACAATAAATTAAGAAAGCTTCTCTATGAGAAATGATCTGTGAAAAAGACTATAGCAATTAACAATGATTGGAAACAATTTAGAACATCAACTTTATTAAAATGTAAAAGCCTTTGTCACAACAGTAAAAACAATGAAGTTGCACAAATAAATACAATCGCAATACTCATTCCTCGATATTATTATGTACCTATTTTAAATTAATTTTAAAAATGTCTGTGTTTGCCTTTATTTATCATCGTTGTAAGAATCCTCTTGCAAACGCACACCAAGAATTCTTGCTCTCTCAATGGGTGGGACGCCTTTCTGACTTAACTTCCAAGCAACCATCCAATCGTCTGGAGTCAAGTCGAAACATGTTGCAATTGCATCCAAGACAGTTTCTGGTGATTGTCCCAGTCGGTAAAACTTTCCAGTTGAAAGTGCCGAAAGCTGGCGACGTTCTCCCACGCTTGGAGTCCCAAACTTTCTTTTCCGTTCTGCCGGAGCAGGTTCAGAAACAGCTGAAGTAACGGACGATGCCTGCTCAGATGGGTCTTCAAGCTCTCTATCAGCACCGTAATACTCTACCGAATCATACACCGTTTGATATGAATTCGCTCTCTGAATACTCTCCACGACTTCAATCTCTTCATATTCATTCGTTTGAGTATCACTATCAACAGCTGTTTCATGTGGGACGTTTCCTTTAGTTTTCGGCCTCGTCTGCAATTCCTGTGATAGACAGGTTAGTTTTCTTTTACGGGCAGCTTTCAAGAAATCTTCTCTTCGAGGTGACATTTGTGGAGAAGCAGCAGTGTATCCCTCACTGCCAATGATAAATTTCTCCAAATCAGTTTG
>BGPR01020944.1:0-10460 GCA_013235015.1 Araneus ventricosus | reverse complement strand
TGGAAGAGATGGGAATGCCCTGCTTTACACTTGGGTCGCTCTGGAAGAGATGGGAATGCCCTGCTTTACACTTGGGTCGCTCTTTTAAGCTTCATCCTTAAAAACAGTGATCCCACTAAAAGGTTTGAAAAAAAAACCCTTAAGTTCATTTTTATTATCACCCTTTTCATTCTGTCCGTACATTTCCCAAGTACTCTACATAACTATTGCAAAATTGTTCAACATCATTTTCTGAAAACTTTGGGGTTTTTTTCTGTTTGGTTTTTAATTAATTTTTGATGCAAACATAAATGCTTATATCCTTTTTAATAAAGAGTTTAAAGTTGAATTCAGTACTTAAGGTATCCGAACACGTTGAAAAGTCGATTTTCGGCCAAAATTCCCATTTTTTAATTTTTGATGATTTAGATAGTTCATTCATTTACCTTTCTAAAACATATTTACTTTTGTCGGTACGTTAATTAGAAGATGAGGTATTAATTGATTTTTAACAAACCGAAAACCGGAAGTGAGCGTTTAATTAACCGTAAGTTGTCATTTAAGGAACAGCATCCCGTCAAAAATTCTTTTAAACTGCATTTTTTCAAGTTAATATGATGTTAGTATATTTTTAGGAACTTTTTTTAAAGTTTAGATACTTAATTTAAGCGCGTGGCAAAACTAAACTTTTATTTTTCTCAAAACTAGATGTTATACATAATTTTCACTCTTCAAACAAGGTAACTCAAGATATTATCATTCGATTGTTCTGAAATTTTGTGAAAACTTTCTTCAGATGTGTCTCTAGTGAATGTACTAGAATAATGTATATTATAACAATATTTTTTTAATTATGGTCTTTTACATGAAAAATTTGCTGAAAATCTTATAATGATTGTTCGATTAGCTCTAAAATTTTTTTGTTTATCCGAAGAATGTTAAGATTCTAGTACAAGTCCATAGTATATAGTTTATAGTATAAAGTAGTATATAGTCCATAGTATAGTCATAATATATAGTCCATAGTATGTAGTTTATTTTAGTATTAGTTTTATTTGAATTATTATAAAAGTTTGACCTCTAGCATGTTTGAAGTTTTTGGGAATTTACAATAAAAAGCAGCAGAAATTCAAGATTTTTGTAAATTTATAATAATTTATATTCAAAAATCATACTCTAATACTAATCTTTATTAAATTCGAATCTAAAAAACATATTTTGGTGTTTCTATTTCACAATTTTTTTTAAAAAAAAGTGCTCCGAAAGTGTTCGGATACCTTAAACAAACTTAAAATATTTTTTAAACTTGTGTTGTCATATTTTCCATAATAATGAACTTTTAAATTTAAACAACATTTTGGCGGGTAGCTTTTACTTTTAATGTAAATATTTTTACGTTTTTCATGGTGAGGCATATTTTTTCCCCTGTCATAGACTCTTAGAAAAAGATCTGTAGTTATAACAAAACCGTGCCATTTTTTCTTCCTCTTTTAAAATAAACATAACTCTTCTTACATGCAATGTAAATATTTGAGGTTTCCTTTCTCTTCATCGATTTAAGCTCAGAATTGCCTTCAAAATGATATGCAAATATTTGCATTCAATTATACTCAAACAATTATGTAGAAGAGCACTTTTCAGAAATTAAGTTCCACAATGTAAGTTCTAAAATGTCAAACAACCATGTTTGTATACTATATATCTACGGAGTAACACGTTTCTTTCTGTGATGCTTTCCAAACAGTTATCTGTCGATTATGACGGCGATGACCTGCTGTATTAAAATGAAAGCTACTTTAATGCATTGTTGGGTTATTTTTGTAAGGAAAATTTTAAGGTAATGAATGGCATAAATATTTACTAAGCTAAAATTGCTACTTAATTTTTTTTTATCTGACACTACACAGAACCATCTCTAGATCGATCTATCAACCGTGTTGCTGCAAAATTTTGTAGGGAAGTAATGACGACATGGGAAAATAAAAACTTTGTGAAAAAAATTCCAAAGGTTGCCGGTAAAGTAAAATGTGACGCTGGTGGCGTAAACCGCAGGCATATTGTTTAGCAACGTATTCCGAAATCCTCCGCGCTTTTGCGCATGCGTCGGGAAGAGTTATTTTCATCAAAATATGAGGGAAGTGAAGAATGGAAGGGTGATGTTTACATTTTACTGAGCGTAATCTAACAAAGAACTCCGGAAATGAGCATCTGACTCATTGCCTGACACCCCTTTCCGGTGTAAAATCGTCCAAAAGTAGTAGTCTCTGAATCCATTGCTGAACAATAATTTCATAGTATTCTGAATAATTTTATCTTACCTAAACTTCAGCCAAGACAATGTCCGGATGATATAATCTTTAAGCAGGATTTCCGCACAATGGTCCATCGATACAGCAGCTGTTAAGACATCTCTGTATAGAAATGGTCACCAGTCGCCTTTTTTCCAGTTGTATAGCTGTTTCGACAATGTCCCGATGAGATAATCTTTAAGCAGGATTTCCGCACAATGCTCCATCGATACAACAGCTGTTAAGACATCTCCTGTATAGAAATGGTCACCAGTCGCCTTTTTCCAGTTGTATAGCTGTTTCGACAATGTCGATGAGATAATCTTTAAGCAGTTTTCCGCACAATGGTCCCATCGATACAGCAGCTGTTAAGACATCTCTGTATAGAAATGGTCACCAGTCGCCTTTTCCAGTTGTATAGCTGTTCGGTAATGCCCGGATGAGATAATCTTTAAGCAGGATTTCCGCACAATGGCCCGTCGATACAACAGATGTTAAGACATCTCTGTATGAAATGGTCACCAGTCGCCTTTTTCCAGTTGTATAGCTATTTCGACAATGTCCCGATGAGATAATCTTTAAGGAGGATTTCCGCACAATGGCCCGTCGATACAATAGCTATTGAACATCTCTGTATAGAAATGGTCACCGGTCGCCTTTTTTTCCAGTTATAACTATTTCGACAATGTCGATGAGATAATCTTTAAGGTTGCCGCTGCGCACAATGGCCCGTCGATACAATAGCTGTTAAGACATCTCTGTATAGAAATGGTCACCGGTCGCCTTTTTTCAGTTGTATAGCTGTTTCGCACCCTGGATCTAACCCCATTTGACTTTTTCCGAGAAGTTATTAGAAGTAGAAGCTATACAGGGTGTCCGAGAATTGTGGAACACATTTCAAAAATTAATTTAAAAATACCTAATAATGTTACAACTACGTTTTTCCCTCTAAATGAGAGCTCATTTCAAAATTCTTTTTTCAGATTGGAAACGCTCCGTTACTGTGGTATAAGAGGCCGTAAATTATTGAAAATCTCTCATTTTTGACAGCCATTATCTACGAAACTATTAAGGCTAGAAGAAAACTAAAAGCAATATGTTGCGTAAAGGATACAATGTTTGGTCCATAAGAATGGTTTTCATACTGAAAGAGGTCAATGCAGTGCGAATCCAGGGGAGGGGCTATCGGGCTGCAGCCTCCCGGAACTAAACCAAAATTCTTGATTTAATTTAAAATCACTACAACTGTTTGATCTTAATTTTCATTTGAAAAGAATAGTAATAAAATCGTGACAACATTGCTTTCTGACTTGACAGGCTCGAAAATTTTTCTACTTTTCTAGTCATTCCACTTGCACTTGTAGCGTTGGCCGGTCGAAAACATTTTTTGGTCAGCTATTTCATTGTATTTTTTATTAAATTATCGAAAGTATTGTAGTGTTTTTTATTATTCTTATTGTTAGGAGCGGAAAGCCTGTAAAGTTAAAGTATTTTGGTTTATATAAGCCATGAGGTTTGACATTCGTCACTACGATACGAAATTTTTATGACCTCCCCCCCCCCCCCCAGAACCGAATCCTGGATTCGCCACTGGCTCAACGTCCTCGCCTTTAAAGTGAAATTGAATAGCATAATTTCATTTAATAAATTCCAGTGCTCATAGCAATGGTTGATTAAATTTCTATGTTGCATTGAAATTTCAGCATTGTTATTCATTTGTCTGTTTATTGTAAATGTTTAGCGTAGAATTGGATTTGCATTTTGATGTTTTTCCTGTGTCCTATGCAACCAGCGTCACATTTTCCCCTTCCGGCGACTTTTGGAACTAATTTTTTTCACTGAATCCTTTTTCCAATGTCATTAGTCCCCGTACCAAATGTGGTGGCATTGCAATTGAAGCATCGAACTACAGAGGGCGCTGTGACAAGTTTAAAAGAAAGACGGCCGATGCATCTCAAAATTCACAGTTACGCAGAGATATAAAAGTGTAATACGAATACACAGCGAGAAATTCTAATCGACTTTTAAAAATTAACACAGATTCACAAATAATCGAATCAGTGAGAGAATATTAACCCTAATGCCAGTCTATCTTCATTTTTTCTCTCACTCTGACAACTTCTGCACTCATCTCTGTCCGTTTTCCGTACAACTCAACTGGTCATTTTAACATGTGTTCATTAGCAAATAACCTGTGCTTAGTTAAATTATCTCCTTAATCCCTCTACACCACAAGATGATAGTGGAAACCCAATTAATACATCTAGAAGATGTTGTTCATAAAAATGCATTGTCTGAAAATTATTTCAGAAATTTTTACCATGAAATATTTTTATAGCACAGATTTAAACCATTTTGGTGAATTCTGCATAAAAATAAATAGTTTCTTTCGCTTTGAATACGAGTACAAATCCAGGTGACATTTGTTGCTTGGATCAAGCCAAGGAGGAACGAGAAAAAGATTGTGCCGCTATCTGTATAAAGATAATATCAGAAAATTGCGATTTCCTAATACATTTTTTACCTTCTCATTTTAATATTCTATTACCTTCTCAAAGCATGATTATACTGAAAATGGAAGAGTTCCGATTCATGTCGCCACGATAAATATTAACCCTTAAGAGCCCGATTTTTTAAAAATTAATTTTTAAAATGTCTTTTGACTTTCACTTTTTGAATAAAACATAGGAAAAATACTTTAAAAATTCCTACTTTGTTTTAAGTATGGTTTATGGCTAAAACCTAATTTGTTACCAACTGACAACATTGGGTTTTATTTCAGAAAAAAAATTTCCTAGATAAAATTCTATAATGTCAAACACAGATGAATTTTAATAAATAATAATAAGGATAAGGAATTTCCTTCAACATTGTAGAATAAAAAATGGTATTCTCAAGCGTACAAACAAAGCTAAAAAGATGCAGCCTCAAGTGAAAAATATTAATTTATTTTAATTTTTTTATCAACACTCAGGCTGCCATCAATATGTTGTAAATTGATTAAGTAAAAATGTCAATATGTATCTATCCTATTGGCAAAAACAGGCATTAGAGCAACAAGTTTTATTCTCAAGATTTTAGAAGACAAAATTGGTATGTTGCTTACAGGCAACACTGGCTTGCTTACAGGGTTAAAAAAAGACAGGTGCAGGCCGTGCTTCAGAAAAGAAGCGAGATAAACAATACAGTGCGAAGATTATACTTTTAATCACAACTAGCTGTGTGGCTCGGCGTTGAACGGGCTATCACGAATAATAGGATATTCTCGGGCGGAGAGAAGTGAGGTCACGTGAGACCTTGGGATCCATATATTTTCATATGCCCCGCCTCCGTTTTTCTCTACAATCAACAAATATTGTCACTTACTTTCCCTAACAAACGTTTCGAAGTTAAACACTTTAATACAAAAAAAGAAAGAAAAAAAGCATGAAAATGATTTTTTTTCTTTGTTAATAAATCCAAACACAGAAGCTCGCTCAAAAAGAAATACCAACTTCCGTTAAATAAATAAAAAAATGCAACACGGATGCGAAAACAAATAATAGGGAGGAAAAAGAATCCGCCGTGAATGAATTCACCATGCTGCCAATAGATGGCAGCACGTCAATTCCTTCATTTTGGCGTTTTTAATTAATATCTTTTTAACTAATTACAATTTCGGAATTTAAATAGTCGAAATGGATTCCTTGGATTATTTTCCATCTTTTGGTACTTACGGCTGGTTTCAGGATTCAGTGGTTCGTGAGAAGATAGAAGGACATAGATACATATGTTTGTTTACCTTCGAATTTTAATAAGATAGACACTAATAGGATAACAAATAAGTCTAGGTTGGCTAAGATATTTAATTAAACCTTAGAGCTGTTTACCAATTTTAGAAAAATGGCGCAAAACCAGTAATATTGGCCAAAGATGGTTATTTACTCGTATAAACTATAATTCATCTTCTAGAAAACTATAATTTTAAAATTCAGAGGTGTACCTTTTTTGTGGGAAATTTGTATTTAATTTAATTAGTGCATAAATCTTGCCAAATGAAAGAATTTTAGCGCTGCAATTATTTTGCTATTGTTTCTTACCACATATTTTAATCAGTGTAAAAAAATGCATTCCAATAAAAACCAGCGGGAGTGGTCTCCCCTAAACTTTCTCGTATACTTCTCGAAAAAGGTGCTGTTTCCCCTCCCCCCGCGTAGATAAAAAAATTCGAACCTATCGTAACCCAGGATCCAATGACTATCAGAAAATATTTAGGTAAGAAATCAAATTCGAAGAGATGCGTTCCGATTAAACGAATACCGATTTTTAATCTTTCTTGGCTCAAGGATAATCCTTCCGCGTGCACAGATTTCTACCAAGTACGCATGCGCATGAAGAATTGGATGAAAAAAGCCCCAAGAAGGAGTCAATAAATATCGTGCACAGAAGATTGCGTTCAAAACGCTTGCGCGTGGAGATAGCGGACTCGTTGGAGATGCGCTTAAACAGACCGACAGACAGTCAACCTTTTGACGGATTTGGCCCAAAATTTGATACGGACCTACATTTATGATGATAAAACTGTGTACCAAATTTTATCCATCTAGCTATTCAAGTTTTTCAGTTATAGTGTTCGCATGGCCTCGGACAGATACACTTCCCGTGGACGGATTTTGTCCAAAATTTGATAGAAACCTACAAATTATGTGTCAAGACCACATACCAAATTTCATCCCAGTAGCTCTAATAGTTTTGGAGTTATCGTGTTCACAGACAGACATAATTCCAAAATTGTGTTTTTCGGACTCAGGGAGGTCTAAAACGTGGAGATTCGTCAAAATGTCGAGTTCGAATTTTTTGACGATTACAATACTTTCTCTTTGTATAATTCGTATACGAGAAAGTAAAAAGTGCAGATGAGCGAAACATTTTAGCATTCATTCGAGTTTCGAATGATGTTTCAATACAAACTTAGATGCTTTCCATGCAGGCATATGCAGTAAAGAGAAGTATGAAAAACACAAAACAATGGGAAGAAAGCTTTTTCAGCTGGGAGCATCTTTTCAGTTGCGGATATGCAGATTTTCAGGTGAAAACTGAATTTCCTTTTCCTGACCTGCGCGCAAAGGATTTGCTAGATTTGAATGAGAGTGTTTCAGAAAGCTGTAGCGAAGAAGCATAGGAAAAAAAAGATTTGTATGTAAATTCAGCGAAATGGAATTGAAAGGAAAACGAATCATAGTTTATTCAATGGAAGAAAAAGCTCGGTGGTAGAAGGAAAAAAATAAAAATGGTGTTTTAAAAAGGGAATAAAGACAGCGAATCATCATTCTTTTAGAGCATCCAAGGCAATTGAAAAGAAGCGTTTAAAAATGGAGCTGAAATTCTATGAAGTGCCTCATGCTTTTGAAAGAAGCTGTTTCAAATCTTGAAATGGTGAAAAAGGATTGTTTTAAAGCGTGATGTTTTTGTGCATGGAACAATAAAATATTTTAAGCCAGGTTAAATTGAGAGGAATAAGTAAAAATGCCTTTTATAATGGACACAATTTTTTAGACATCGAACAGAATTTGTAAATGCACGTTACAAGGATATAGTAGCAAAGAGCATAATGTATATTCAATCAATTGATGAGTAATTTTTTTAACCAATCCATTTCTGGTGTGGATTAGAGAGATACGATAAATCATTGATAACGAAGATAGGGATTAAAAAAAGAAAAAGCCATGATTTTATCTACAAAGAAATGTAAAATGGACACAGACGCTTTATGAATAGAAAAGGAAGAATAAATCGCTTTAGGAACCGGGAAAAAATGGGAAACGCTTTGTGAATCACTGGTTTAGATAAGAACTAAGAGAAATAAAAAAAATCCCAGTTTCGAATTCCATCATGTATACTACTTTTTAAATTCAGTACTGTTTTAAGTCCAATATTCAACAAAGAAAAAGTTTTTTCTAATAATTAGTCCTGCACCAAACATTTAAATGTAATATTAACTAAATAAAAGTAATTAAAAAGTTTGAAGAAAAATTCAGATGTTAAAGGAAAAATTAGAATATCAAAAACATATTACAACATTTAATATGTTTTTAACAAAAAGTAGGTGGACAAAATGATTATAACACCTATCAAGTCCAAATGCGCATTATAGCTGGCAGGGAGCAGTTTGAACAAAGCAAATAAAGTTCTGCAGATTCGTTATTTACTTTTTCTCTTATAATGGTAAATTTTCGAGACAGAAACGCTAATTCCGAAGTTTGTCACCAGGTGGCGCTGTAAGTGGTCTCATGGCGTAGAGCATAGCCACTTTACTAGACCTTTCATGATTATAATTGCAGTCGTTCTGAAATTAAGAATGCCTTTATTAAGCTTCCTGTATATAAAACTGGAAACAAAATTAAATTGACAATTAATTCTCCAGAAAAGTGAAATTTTTTGGCCTTATAGTAGATCCAGATCACCCAAATATTATCGCAACAAACATAAAAAAATACAATTGCACGTAAATTCAAATGATAGTTACAGAAATCGAAGTGAATCTTAAAACTATCACTGAGATCAAAAACAAGAGATCAACATTTTTTAATCTAACTAAAGTAAGAAATGTTCTCTGAGGTAAGCTCTTAACATCGGATCAAAAGCAAAGATCAAGAAGAAAAGCGATCTTCTTATTGTGCCATTCAAAAATCCATAGCTGCATTCTTTCGAAAGATAAAGCTGTAATTCCATTAAACTTTCCAGATAAGCCTCTTATACCAGTAAATTAATTTTCAAGTAAATGAAAACAAAGAGCAGCTTAAAAAACAGAAATTAAAGGCTAGAGTTATTAAAGCTTAAATGCAAATTTGGGCAAATTTTAAAAATGTTATGTTTGCATTTCTTAAAAGCGCATGCATATGTTTTTCTTTTGATATTTAGTATATGTACATTGGATGCTAATTTAAATGTGTTCAAATATCAGTTTCATTCGAATCCAAACGAAATTTAATTGTAAAATAGAATAAATTAGTTCAAAGGAATTCTAATTTAAAATGATTTTGCTGAAAAATGATTCAACAACTTTTGTTCGCGGAATTTATGATGGAATAATGAGTGAATTTATAATGAAAGGAGTTGAATAGATAGTTTAAAATTTTATATGTTTTTAAATTTATTTTTGAGTATCTCATTTGGAAGTTTTATAAAATTGATGGACAATGAAGAATGAAGTTTCAAGTAAAAGCCTTATAAAATTACTGTGCATCTTTTCAGTCTCATAGAAATGTATTTTAATGATTTCAGTAACCAAGTTTTTCTGTCAGATTTTGTTGATTCATAAATTCAAAAGAGCTTAATCTTGTTTCAAATTTATAATGGATATGAGAGAAGAATTGTAAGGTTCTTTTGAAATTTAGTTACAAAATATAAGGGCTGAAATTTCAAATGGAATTCAAAATTTTAGTCATTCATAAAAAAAATTGTTGAGAACATCAATAAAGCTTTTTCACAACTTTCTTTAAATTGAAAATGCTCGCTGTTTATTGATTTTGTCTCTTTCCTGGTGGACTAGAGTTCGAAATCTCAGTGTATGTGTTCTTTATGATAATAGAATATTTTAATATTTTCTTAACTAATTAATGGATAGATTTGTTTCAAATTTGTATTCCTAACCAGAGGCAGCATCTGGTAGAGAATGAGATAAAAAATTGAATACAATATAATAATGATTATAATAATGAATTTTAAAAGTTTAAAAAATAATAAAAATAAAAAAAAATTAAGAAAATCACGCTTTATTTGAGTACTTAAAATTTGGTGGTATATGAATAATTTTTGTATCAAAAATCGATCAAAAAAGGTTGAGATCTGAAAATAAAACTTTAAAGAAATTATACGATATATCATAAGGAAAAATAATGTTGACAGAATCATTTTAAATGAAGATTTATCAGAAATTAAAATATATCAGAAAATGTATAAATGTGACAGAATCCACTTATATAAAGACTTATCAGAAAATTAAAGATATTAAGAATGTGATGAAAATTCCATTTTACTTAGCATTTATATCAGGGTTTCAAGCTTGTACGTTATTATTTTAAACCTCCAGTTTCGATTTAAACAAATTATTTCACAACCAACAACTTTAAGAGCACAATAAAGTTTGTTTTATAAAACATTTTCTCAAACAATGCGGCATCCGAGACAGCAAATACGCAACTGAACGGTTGA
>BGPR01020943.1:0-27184 GCA_013235015.1 Araneus ventricosus | reverse complement strand
CAGCCTGAAAGTTTGTCGCACTGGTAACAAATCTCCCTGTTAACAAAGGAATAACTTTTTACTACATTATATTTTAAGTGGTATATTGAAAAATAAAGTGTCAGTAATTTCCCATAGTTGTAATTTTACAATAACGGCAGTCCCTAAATCCGACGTTAATAATATTATTCCAATCATAGATATGTTAACTTCGCATTTGTAACTCTCAAGTTTTGATAATCCATATCAAATGGCAGATCTAAGTTGTTTTCACCAGCCCGAATATAAAAATTCGAGATATAAATTATACATCGACTGGAACGACAGGAATTGAATAAAAATGGTTTTTAATGTTTAAATAGAAACTTTTTATATTAAAATAGTGGTAGGAAATTTATAAACATGACTGAATATTTGATCTGAATCATTATAATCTGAAATGTCTCAATTTTATACGAAATCATTTACAAGTTGCGTTAACAATAATTCTGCGATTCAGTTTAATCTGTTTGTTATGGCTAATAAATATCAAGAGCAACAATTTCTGAACAGGAAAGATGTCTTGCCACGTTCTTACCATGTGAATTCCCCAAGTACGATTCTCGACGATTTTTCCTTCTTCGCTACACACTGTTGCGTTCTGCAAATTTATTTGATTTAAATTTTTTTATTTTTGACATGATAATGGTAGGCACAATATCTGTAAATTAAGTTTTGAGAAAGTTCTTCATTAAAAAATGTAGAAACTAGTTCTACAGTAAGTTGCTAAAAGACAGACAGACAGACTCTGTCCCATTCCTTTCGCCTTTAACCATTACAATTGTGGGACAGTTGAGTGGATATGGGACAGACGTTATTTCGTAAATTGCGTTATATAGAAATCATAAGTCACAGATTGCAACGCATGATGCAATTGAACCAAACGAATCAAGCTTAAACTTTGTCTAGCTATGATGTCCGGAAGCCCGAAATTCCTTCTTTTTTCTTTGGATTTTGTCACTTATCTCTAAATACTTGAAGAAAGGCTTAAATGCCTTCTTTATTTTATTTTGGAATCCGTTTACTCCAGACTTTCGTAATGCACAATAATTTTACTCCACAAAGGCACTCAAATTTTAAATCCTTTGAAGGTATTCAGATGATGGTCCCAGTGGAGGTCACTGAGTAGCTGAACCATCCTTAACAACATAGCGTAACTGTAAATTTTGCTTGGCTGTGTTTTAAACGAGGCCGTATTCTATAGCTATCAAATATTTTAACGGTAATTCTTATTTTTCAGCCTTTATTTAGTATTTCATATTCCTAGAATATTCATATAATGTTTAGTCAATGCCTTTAATGTTTACTCAATTTTATCAATTGCAATGGTCAGAGAGGAATTGAACACATCGGAAAACAGAGGAATTTACGAAACAACTTGCAAGAAAGTTCTTCTCCCATATTCCTACCGATGTCGACGTATTTACGACAATCAAGCATCAATCGCTCACAATAATGGGAGATTCGCATATCTTTACTCTACTATTAAATGGGCCCGCCATCTTATATACCTCCTTAGCTCGAGTTTGTAACAACGTTCCTTTAGTACCATTAGAGTCACTATCTTTTTAAATGTTAAATAATCTATGCTTTAATTAAGTTTACATGTGAAATCTTACAAGGTTATCTCCATAATTGCATTCAGGAAATACAGTAAGGATTCTCATATTACAGAAAATCATTATTCATTAATCCTTAGAACACTCAAGCTGATAAGAAATGTTTCGGCACTGGCACTCAATATTTAAATCTAAGTCAAGCCAAGCCAATCCCCCACGACATGATTGGCTAGGTTCTCCCACCCATTTGCCCAGGTTTGGATCTGGTTCTCTTTTCGCCAATCTAATCGATCTAAGACCTAATAATTTTCAAAGAAAACAACTTAAACAATTTCATTAATGAATTAAATTTAGTTTTTGATTCTATTCTAAATTCTAAGTAATAATATATCTCTTCATAAAATTTTTCTAATTGTTTTTATTCTAAATTCTTAATATTATAATAGCATATTTTAAAAATATCTAAAGCATTAATACAGTTTAAAAACAATCAACTATTAAAAGTAGAATAAATTTTAAAAACAATAAATTTAACTTAAAGTTTAAACAGAGACAACAAAACAACAAAATTTAAACAATAAAATTTATACAATGTTTAAGTAACGCGCAGTTGCATCTGTATACAAAAAGCAAAGAACAATGGAAATCAAATTCATTGATCGAAAGTAAGAAACTTAGATAAACTCAGAGTGAATCGAATAAAACAAACAAAGAATTCATTCTAGTCCATTTTATCAAGGGCTAAGGACCTTAATTCGAAATGGATTCAAAATATTTGGGATATTTTTCTGTAAGAAGCTTTCATTACGCCAAATATAGCTTCTCTTAGCCAGAAATTTTCCCACAAAAGACAAAGGAGATCTGTACATCTAAAAAGAATTATTTTAAAAGAAAAAGGAAAACTGAACACAAACATAAAAACGCTAATAAGATTAAATTAAAAATATTAGCCACAGCTGCCCTAAAAACTAACCCCATGCCCAGAATAGAGACCAAAAATGTCCTCACTTAATACCTTCATATAATTGTACAGTTTTTACTGCATGGATGATCACAGTATTGCTGAAAACCGGAATTATATCTAGAGATGCAATTCGTCACGAAAAAAAATAGAAATTTAATTTTGGCTTTTGTAGGAGGATGTATTTTATAGACCTGAATTATTAAAAAAGGAACTTCTTTCAATCTTTACTGGGGCACAATTCTACATATGTAAATGCAATTCAAATACTTGCAGCACTTATATAGGTCGAATTTCTGGTTACAAAAACTGTTCTCCAAAAAATAATGATTGCGATACTATTAATATATAACTTTAATTTCAAGCAGTTTTTTGAAGAAATTTATGAAACCAATTTTGAAATAAAATCAGTTGCTAATTTCTAACTTTTTGAAAGAATCTAAAAGTTTTCTTTGAAATGTTATCAGTTTCTCATGAATTATTAACAATGTTGAAATTAAGTGCTTCTAGTACGATTCCTACTTCTTATAACTAAACCAAACCCCCTTATCTAAGCAGTAAAACTCAGCTTTCGTAAATTCTAATAATTTTTCTTCAATTGTTTACTTTTTCCAATTGTTTGAACTGTTTATTTTCGCATTTATTTAATGCCCGATAGCAGAAGATTTTTCACATCACTATCCTAGAAAGGAAGGAAGAACATCTCAGAAAAATTCTAAATATGAATCAGATCCAACACTACCTGGCTCAAAGTCAGTGGAACCCAAGTTCAACCTCTACTGTCACTGGTAGAAGCGGTTTGCATATAAGAACTATCGAACTGCAGCACATGCAACTTTTTTCAATGTCTAAATTTCATAACATTTTTTGAAAATTTTATAATATTCTAATCCTTTTTAAAGCCTAAAATTTTTAATAGAAACACATTCAGTTTCGTTAGTCTAAGAATTGATATACAAGACGGTTCAACATATTTGTAATATAAAATCTATTAAATAAATAAATATTAAAAATGTGTAATATCTTCAAATAAATTCCAACGGGAGTTGTATTCTTTATTTACTAAACAACATTATAGACTTCTCTTGTGTGCAGACTTTACAATATTTTTAAAAATGTGTACATTTATAAAATGCAGAAAATTTTAGATGGTAAATTGCGTTAAGAAACAGACCGAATTGGTATTAAAATTGAAATATGAGGCCTAATTGCGAAATCAAAAAGTAAATGTAATTAGCCAAGTATAAACTTTATACATAATTTATAGTAAAACTTACTATAAATTATGTATACAGTTATATTAAATATAAAATATTTAACATAATATTATATATAAATATTTACTCCATATTTAAACTTGCTTTTAAATAGTTTCGTTACCACTATTAAAAAAAAGGAATTTGTAAATTTGGAATGTTCGAACACTTCAGACTCGTTTGATGCATCTTGTGTTTTCGTTCTGCGAAGTCTTATGTCGCTCTCTTTCTTTCATCATGATGTCTGATTCCAGGCCATATAAACGGTAAAGACGCGGAAGAAAAAACGAGACATCCAGCATTATTCTTTCGTCGTTCATTGTGTATTGAAATAAAAGGTACAAATGACGTCACTGAATACAAATAAAACTTATATTTTAACTTTCTCGTGAACGAAGTACACAAAGAGATTGACTTGTAATCGTCAAAAAAATCGAACACGAGATTTTGATGGATATCATCCTTCTGTCCGAAAAACACAATCTTAGAATTATGTCTCTCTGTGAACACGACAACTCGAGCACTATTAAAGCTAGAGGGAAGAAATTTGGCACGTGATCTTTACACCTAATTTGTAGGTTTCTATAAAACTTTTGACAAAATCCATCAAGGGTCAGTCTGTCTGTCTGTCCGCGTTAATTGAATAAGATAACGAAGAACCTTAAACAGCTGCATGGATAAAATTTGGTACTCAGTTTTATCATAAGAAATGTAAGTCCGTATCAAGAGTTAGATCAAATCCATCAAAGGGCTAACTGTCTGTCTCACTTTATAATCGCATACTTGTGCACACGATAAATCATTGAAACAAAGACTTAGATAAATGACATTTGGTGTGTGGTCTTCGAAATTTAATTGTAGATCCGGGTCCAATTTTGGTTACAATCGATTGATAAAAAGGCGTTCAAATTGCATATCTTACTATGACGTTAAAAAAAAGCGAAATATCGTGTTTCGGCGTACGACCTTCTTAAATTTTCTGCCTTTTTGGCGCTATTTTACTGACTTGAATTTTATCTCGCTTGCATTCTTGGCCGTTTCGTATCGCAACGTTCTGCGAAGACAATATCAATAATATATCGTGGACTCCGCAATTTTTAGGTGGGTGTCGGGTATGCATATAGGCATACTGTACTCAAGTAGAGCACCATTGTAACTTTGGAGCGCTCTGATTGGACAAGCGAATCTGACGTCACTCTTCTGCACATCGCATCAACAGTGAGAGATTCGTATCTTGTTCATAGTTCTAAAAACTTATTTTTTCTCCAAGATATTGCTTCAATTTTTTTCAAAAGGGAAATCTTTCTTCTTCTTGCTTTAATGTCGTTAGATTTGCTTTAAATTCTTTCTTTATGAATGTATTGTCATGTATTTTTCCCCCTTTTGAATATCGTCATGTTTTAAAAATGTGTAACAGATGGCAGCACGGTAGCTTGCACACTTATAGTAATAACTAATACATTTATAGTTAATTCCTCTAATATTTTTTTACTCTTTATACTAAGAACTATCAAAGCTAAGACTGCTTTGAAAATTCTTTTTAAATTTTACATCTAAATTTAATTTTAATAATTTTTTACACAACTCAATGTTGGTTAAAAAAATACTAAATTTTGCTTGAATCATTGAAATACGATTTTCAACCTTTTACTGAAGTAAGACAAGTTTTTTTTAACAACCTTCCTTTTTCATAAGCCGTAATCGAGTGTCATAATAAAAGGTTGGTTCGATTTACTTATTTAACTCCTGTTAGAAAATTTTGATGAACACTCCTTTTAGAGATCTTGATGATTTTTATTCATCTTAACCATGTTAACAATATTTAAAACACACGTTTTATTTTTAACCATTTGCAAATATTGCAGTTGGTAATATTTTTTTTATCTGTTGCTGTATTAATGAAACAGTGAAACCATACTAAGTATTTCGTTTGCATGAGTTTGTGAGAAAGTAAAGAGAATAAATACATAATTAACTATTACTGAAAATGAAATGAAATGAGATAAAATCAATTTATTTAAAGTTGTTTTGAGCAAAAGTCTTGTAAAGGTTATGTTAGAAATTACACTGCTAGAATTGTGTGAACATAAATCTAATATTCATAAATTTCCATAGGCAAATTGAGATTTGCAATAATAATAGATTTGTCTTGCTGGTTTATGACAGAAAGATATCTTAATTAAATTTTAAAATATTGAGTTTTTGAAATAAAAATGTGAATAAAAAACTTCAATAATCATTTTTAAAAAAATAATACAAAAAACAATTTTACACCGAGTATAGACAAAAAGCAATGTAGTAAAACACATGAGAACTAAGACTCCAAGGAAAGGAAACACTGCCTTTCGAAAATATAAATTTAAGTAAACAAAAGGCTAAATTTCATGGCTCCGGTCATTAATAATTTCCAATTCTTAAAAAAATTAAAACTTGAATGCCAAATTCAGTGTATCAAACTAATAATTCAGCTATTTGATTCCCAACACTAAAATAACAACAACATTACTAATATAATAGTCCAGATCTGTCTCTCGGTAACGCTCTGATGTCACCAACAATAAAACTCGTTTCTTAATAGAAAATAATAAATCACGTCAGTGGTATATCATGCGCGTGATATAGTTTAGATGCCACGTTGCATCTGATTATTTATTGCAAACGTGATGATAATTGATAATATTTTTGGCAACGTTTGACAAGCAGAGAAATGCTTTGTTTTGATTAGAATTTCGAAACAGTATTCCTTTGAAATTGCAACTTTTGACTTACGTTTGACAAGCTGAGAATTTCATGGTTATTGAATTATAATAAAATTGTTAAACAACAAAAACTACTTCACACGGATGTTGTTTGCCAAGAGGATTTTTGAATAAAGAAATAAGTAAATAAAATAAATATTTCCTGTCATAAAACATGTTTATTTTATTTGTTTTCAATCAATCTTAAACATTTATCTCGCATATATATCTATTTAAACACGTCAAATTTGACGGGAAATCTCACGAATGAAGCGGCAATTTGCACCCGTCATACCATGACGGTTGACTTTCTAGTTTCTAAAATATCCTTATATATCATACAATTCCTGACTCATAAATCGAAATAGCTCAATTATGTGTGGATTTGATTACTGTTTGTATAAAACAATTAAATCCTTCCTATTTTCAGACATTATGCTCTATCATGATTCTAAATTTTTTGACAACTTTCCATATAATGTTATTTTGTGTTATTTTTATGTTTTGAGCGTTACCTTGCTATCTCAAATTTTTTTTCTGATTTTGGGGTGTCGAAAATATACTACTCTAATACAATGTATTAATTCATAAGTATACCTAATGGATTTTTTTCTTTTTTTAAATTTGAAAAAATGTTTGGTTTTTTAAATAAAAATTTCTTTGATCACATATTATAACTAGTTCTCATGTGTTTAACTACATTTCTTTTTGTCTATACTCGGTGTAAA
This sequence comes from Araneus ventricosus, assembly GCA_013235015.1. Classification (NCBI taxonomy): domain Eukaryota; kingdom Metazoa; phylum Arthropoda; class Arachnida; order Araneae; family Araneidae; genus Araneus; species Araneus ventricosus. The sequence goes on along the minus strand of BGPR01020943.1, from coordinate 19,924 downwards.
ATTGTTTTTTGTATTATTTTTTTAAAAATGATTATTGAAGTTTTTTATTCACATTTTTATTTCAAAAACTCAATATTTTAAAATTTAATTAAGATATCTTTCTGTCATAAACCAGCAAGACAAATCTATTATTATTGCAAATCTCAATTTGCCTATGGAAATTTATGAATATTAGATTTATGTTCACACAATTCTAGCAGTGTAATTTCTAACATAACCTTTACAAGACTTTTGCTCAAAACAACTTTAAATAAATTGATTTTATCTCATTTCATTTCATTTTCAGTAATAGTTAATTATGTATTTATTCTCTTTACTTTCTCACAAACTCATGCAAACGAAATACTTAGTATGGTTTCACTGTTTCATTAATACAGCAACAGATAAAAAAAAATATTACCAACTGCAATATTTGCAAATGGTTAAAAATAAAACGTGTGTTTTAAATATTGTTAACATGGTTAAGATGAATAAAAATTATCAAGATCTCTAAAAGGAGTGTTCATCAAAATTTTCTAACAGGAGTTAAATAAGTAAATCGAACCAACCTTTTATTATGACACTCGATTACGGCTTATGAAAAAGGAAGGTTGTTAAAAAAAACTTGTCTTACTTCAGTAAAAGGTTGAAAATCGTATTTCAATGATTCAAGCAAAATTTAGTATTTTTTTAACCAACATTGAGTTGTGTAAAAAATTATTAAAATTAAATTTAGATGTAAAATTTAAAAAGAATTTTCAAAGCAGTCTTAGCTTTGATAGTTCTTAGTATAAAGAGTAAAAAAATATTAGAGGAATTAACTATAAATGTATTAGTTATTACTATAAGTGTGCAAGCTACCGTGCTGCCATCTGTTACACATTTTTAAAACATGACGATATTCAAAAGGGGGAAAAATACATGACAATACATTCATAAAGAAAGAATTTAAAGCAAATCTAACGACATTAAAGCAAGAAGAAGAAAGATTTCCCTTTTGAAAAAAATTGAAGCAATATCTTGGAGAAAAAATAAGTTTTTAGAACTATGAACAAGATACGAATCTCTCACTGTTGATGCGATGTGCAGAAGAGTGACGTCAGATTCGCTTGTCCAATCAGAGCCCTGCAAAGTTACAATGGTGCTCTACTGGAGTACAGTATGCCTATATGCGTCGGGTATGACATCTTTGTTAGAAAGTATACGAGAGAGTTTAGGGTAGATTACTCCCGCTGGTTTTCTCTATTGGCAATTACAAACTGCGAATCAAAGTAGAACTGTTTAAAAGACGTATTGAGTTTTTGCATTAAATTACTGCGAAAAATAAAGTCGAAACAGGTATTCTTTCTTCAGTATGTTTATCTGAATATGTAAATATATATATTCTTAATAATTACACTCATTTTTACAGGTTTTTTTACATCGAGGCAATAAAAAATTGTTTTATGGGTTATTTATCATAGCAGATGAAATATTTTCGTAAGTGCTTGAGAGCATCTAGAGCACATTAGTAATATGGAATTAATATTTAGGTGGTGGATCAGAACTATTCACTTGTTTTAATAGTAGACATCAGGAGCTTTTAAATGGAATTCGTGTAGTTTACCTTGCTTATTCTCCGTTTATTTATATTAAGGTCAGGTAAGAGGCACTGAAATCTACTTCTTGGTTTGTGCCAATTTGATTTATATTTTCTGCTAGTGAGATATTAAAATTATTTAGAACAGTAGCTAAGCAATTATAGAAAAAAGGAGAAACGCTTTATTTCAGAAACTATTTATTGAACTATTTGATTTTTATCGTCAGTTCCGCTTTGAACTCATACTGAGAAAAAAGACAATGTTCTTTCGGTTTCCACCAAATTGCTAAACAACAATCAAAATCGCAATCGGTATTTTTTATGACATCTTTTCGGGAATTCGGAGCTTCAATATATTAAACTTCCACGCTGTATGTCTAATATGGTTTATCGAACTCAAGAGAGAAACTTCGGTTATTTTTTACCTGGAGGTTTAGTTTAACGTATCGGACATTATTATAATCCAATCTTAGATATTTTGTGTCAGCGTATTTTAACTCTCACGTTTTGATAATTTATATAGATCAAATGAATAGGCCAGAGGAAAGTCAATGAGGCTCCATTTTTTAAATTTTGCATGAAAGAGAAAACAAAGTTCTCAGTCTTCACACGTAGATAAAAATTTTAAATAAAAGCATACTAAATTATTTTTAATTTAGTAATTAAACAAACATGATGTCCCAAAAAATTATTTCAAAAACAATTTTAAATTATTATTGTGTCTATTAATAAAAATGGACAATGTGCACTATGCAAGGAAAACATCTAGACCTAAAGCTGTAAAATTTGGAGCACACAAATTTTCAAGGGGGGAGAAAGTACTTCGGGGCCGTTTTAGAAATTTTGAACTGGATTTTAATTAAATAGCTTTTAAATGAATTTGGCATTTTCATTGATAACTTCCAAAAATATTATACCATAAAGTTTATTTTTAGCACGACTAATATTTTAAAAACTATCATCTCTTCTGTTTAATATTTGAAATATAAAATTGTGATGGAAATTTATTCTCCTACCCATTTCTAAAATGACATCATAAAATTGCATCCATTGAGATAACAGATGGTGCTCAAACAACAAAATTAGAAAAACTGGAATATATTTTTTCCTAAAACTTCAAATGATAATGACATCTAATCTAATTTTCGATTACCAGCCCAGACATAAAAGTCCTGGCTTTAAATTAAAGAAATCTTCAAATTAAAAATGATTTGCACTGCAAACTTGTAAAAATATTTATATAGAAAAAGATTTTATTAAAATAGTGATAAATTTTAATAATACGCATCTGCACTTTAAAATGCTTTGTTGTTTCTACTTAATTTATTGTAAGAGCTATTTCTGAAAAATGTGGATAAAATGTAAGTTATTATAAGGAATGTTTGTTTAATCACTCTAGAAACTAACTAATGTTCAAGAGTCTAATTCTAATTTTTGAAACATAATATGCATTTAGTTGTGAGCAATTCCACACAGTATATTTTGAAACAGCATAATATACCAAAAAGCGACTGTATAAAAGTGTGGGGGACTCTTTCATAAATTGTTAATCTCCATTTGTATTTGGGGTAGCATGTATGAATATTCGAAGACAGATCTTCAAAGATCTTCACGCCATTGTTGGGCAGTTTTAAGGAGCGAGCAAGCTTTAAGGTCCGAAATATAATAAATATTTCCTTCAGACCTTACTAAGAAGTTGATTTAAGTGTGAATGATTATTGCATCTGAAAGGCAATTTTGTTAAGCTGCAAGAAAACAGTTTTAGTAAAATTATTGAAATAGGGTAATAAATATATGGCTAGCCTTTTAAATAGTAGAAAAAGTATTAAATGCAAATAATAACATAAAATGCAAAGTTCATCGTAAAACTTATCTTTAAAAAGAACATTTATGTTTTGAAGAGACATGGACGGTTTCTAGGATAGGGGATGTATTTCAAAATTTGAGAATTTTTTTTTTCAGTTTGTTTCCGAATTGAAGAGAAGTCACTGACAGGTCCAGTAAGTGTTATTGAAGGTGATCCTGTTATAAAAACCACGCAGAAAATTTTAATTTTTGAAATCAAAATGTTGCTATTATCTGAAATAGAGACTTCTTCACAGTTACCACTAGGATTTCTTATTGTTATTACATTCTTTAAATAAAAACAATTTTCAGCGATAATTTCAGAAGGAAATGATATTTCAAACTTCAAATATAACAAATAGCATTTACAGTACAGCAGAACATGAATGCAGATATTTTATAATTTTTTAAATAACCAAAATTAAAAGTTTCGAGATTCAGTTTTCGACCTTCTATAAGAAATAGCCTAAGAAAATTTTGCAGATAAATTTTGTTCTCTAGGAATATTAATCAAAATACAAAGTAATTTTTTACAATTATTTTTCGAAGTTTTGAAAAATTAGATAAAGTTCATACAAAAATTTGACTTTTAAACATTTTTTAAAATTTAAAATGTTCTTAATGGAAATATTATACTATATTATTTAACATGAAATGTATTTATTGTCGGCTGATATAAAAGCTGTAGGGGCAAACTATTAAGCTTAGACTTATGAAGTACGATTGTCCCTTCTGGTCCATTGCAATTAGGCCGAAAATATCAAAATTTTTAAGTGGAAATCATACTTCTAATGCGTTCATTAAAAAGTTACAATTGTGAAATGTATTTAAGTATAGGTAATTATGTTTTATATAAATTATTATATTATATCTTGCAACTGGCATAGTTTTCTTGGAATATTGCAAGGCGTATAAGTGAAGTAATGAGACTGATTAGTTATCATTTTATTAGGCAATAATAGTTACACTTGGATTTGTCGCCTTCAAAATAATTGTCTTGGGCAGCCGCACCTCGCCGGAGACGGTTCAGAGACTCTTCATAGGAGTGCTGGAACGCGGATACTGGTACCTCCTTTATCTGGTCGGGCATGACTTTTTCAATGTTCGATACTGTCCCAAAATGACGTCCTTTGAAGTGCATTTTCACACGTGGGAAGAGGAACAAATTCACATGGATTCATGCCGGATGAAAAAGGGGGATGTGAAGTCAAAGGAATGATTTTACTTGTCAAAAACTCTTTAATGGAAGTAGCTGTTTGAAAAGGAACACGGAGGCATGACCCTCCGTCACAGTCGTTCAGGTACCGATTGGTGGAATTGTAGGTTGAACGTTTGAACTCGAGGTCCAAACAATTCGTGGACGATTCCCTGGGAAAAAAAGCAAATCAGTGTGATTTTGATTGTCTTCTTGCTCATCTTTGCTTTTTTGGCCTGTGTGAGTTTGGTGTGTGGCATGCCTAGCTCTAGCTTTTCGTTCCAGGGTCGTACTGAAACACACAAGTCTCATCACAAGAGGGTCCTATTCAATACATTCCAAAAAGTCGAGGCACTCAGTAATCTTCAACAGTGATGGAACGGTACAGTACCGAAAATTAAAAATTGTAACCGAACATTTGAAGGCGATTCCAATTTCCGCGTTCCAGCCCTGCTATGACGAGTGGCAGAACCATCTCCAGCGCTGTCTAAATGCCCCAAATAATTACTTTAAAAGGGACAATGCCCAATTGTAACTGTCATTGCCTAGTAAAATGATAAAAAATAATTATCATTACTTTATTTACACACCTTGTATATTTAAAATTTTGACAGCTGAATATTTAATTTTTCCTTTAATAATTATTTTTAATAGTCAGCATAAAAATAATTTTATTAAATTACCAAACTGGAAATGTAAAAAGATGAAAAAAATAACTATTTAGTTAAACATTTGAATTACCATACTATTTTATGTTTTTGTATTTCTGTGGATATTGTTTTGGAAGAGAAATCCTGTAATACAGTTTAAAAGCCATGATTTACTATAAACTAAACAACACATTTCTCTATTTAAACTGAAAATTTAACAGAGTCATAATTTTAGAATTAAAAATTATTGAAACTATGAAAAAATAGCTATGTTACATTTGAATGAAAATTATTTTATTTATAAATATTATAATCATGGAAATTATTTCTGTTCGGATGATTGAATTATTCTTGCTCATTATAAAATAGTATTATCTTTTTCAGAGATGGTATTGCTTGAAGAAAGTACAGGTTGTGAATGTCACCAACTATTTTCCAGTGGAATTTAACAAAGACATTATAAAGTGCTTCTTTCCTTGTGTACACTCAAAAAAATACCGCACTATGTTTATCTTTCAAGGGCCTAAAAACCCATCAAGATTGTAATGAAAGGACTTCATCGCGACACTGAAACTGAAGAAATTAGAGAAGGTGTCATTAAGAAAGGCTTTAACGTTCAAAAGTGAATCAACTCCGAAGATTCAGATATAAAAAGCCTCTAAATATCTTCCAAATATATTTATATAAATCTGAAAATGTCAAAGAAATTTATAGCCTTGATAACCTGAATTACTTCATCATTACTATTGAAAAATACGAACACAGAAAATAGGGCAGTGTTACTACTGTGAAAAATTTAATCATCATAGTTACGGATGGAAGATGACGGTTATACGCGTTTTATGTGAAGGTGAGCACGATTCTAGGACGCGCCATAGCAAGACAAACCAAGAATTCACGCTGAAATGTGCGAACTGTTTGGGTGCCCACACTGCTTCAGACTGGGGTTGCCCGAAATTTCCTCAAATTAAAAAAAGAGTAACAGAAGGAAAAACTTTCGTCTCGCTGATACTCTTAAAAATACAGATACTGACCTCCCTTCCTCTGAGGAAACAGTGGAATTCTAACTTCCCTGGACCTTATAGCCAACAAAGAACTTGCCGATCTCCTCAGACTTCTGAAACAAATACGAATTACCTTAGTTAAAGTTAATGATGTCAAAAAGACTCTCGAGGAAATGGAAAAAACTGAAGATCCTTCCAACAAACTCTTCATCCTTGCTGAAGAGATTAATGACAACATGTAAACCTCTCTTCGACCTTTTTCCCCGTACTCTACCTGATATTATTGCTATCTCGCTCCATCTCTTAACTATTATCGTCCTCTTAACTTTTTTCTCTACTTCTCTCTCAGAAAACTCCTTAATTTACTAATAATTACCCAAATTACGCAACTTTAACTTTGTCATATGATTTTGAAGCAAATCATGAAATCGAAATTATATGTTCACCAACACAGGTCCTCCTCACAAATGCTCGTATCGATGGAGGCAGGATATCGTCTTCCGGAACACTCCTGCTACGCTTGAAGAGTTGATATGTGAAGTTTATGCGTCCATTTCCGTTTACAGACGTTGTCTGAAAATTTAATTTTTCGTATGCGCCATCTCTGTGCTGCGGCGGATGAACATTTTCAATCGAGTGTGAATGTAACGATTGCTTGCAAAGGATAGTTTATAGTTTTCTTCTCGGTCTCCGTACTGCGATTCTGGTGAAATGCGGAATTTTGGGACGGAGGGACGGGTGTAGTGGTGGCTCGTGTTAAGTTACCAAGGGGCATGCTGTAAAATAATGTTCTTCAATGCGTAGTGATGAATTCTTTATAACTCAAATTATGTCATTTTTAATTAATTTTGAATAACTAAATGATTAGATAATAAACAATTATCGTTAGATTTTTGAATTGGCGGAGGTTTTATTTTTATTATAGAAATGTTAATTTAGAAATTCATTAACATTTAATAAGAAATAGTAAAATAATTTTTTTCTATGAGCAATAAATCTCCTGAAATAAATAGATTTTTGGGGATAAAGATATTATTTATTGATTTTAATAAAGATATTTAAAATGAAATCTACTCTCCTTGTTTTACTTCGAACGAAAATATAAAAATTTCCTCCTCAATTCGTATGACTCAAATAAAGCAAAAATTTACTCGGACAGGCAGACAGATAGAATTCCCTCTAATAGATTTCATCCAAAATCTGATACAGGATTCAAATTTGCGGTACAAATTTGAACCGAACTTCATTCCTCTAACTGGCTCGTTTTTGAATGATCATTTTCATGAGTGCACAGGCAAACATTTTATTCCAAATTCTGGGGTGGAAGAGGGGGATAGAAGGCAAATCCTTGAGATCTCAAGCGTGAAGATTCCTCAAAAGATTTCGAGTTTTAACAATGAAAAATATATCACATTCTGTTTGTATTCTGTGAATTGGCGAACGAATTTGTATGTGAGGTGTGGTGTTTTTCAGTTCGAATTAGTTTACTGATTTTCTTTAAGAAGCTGCATTGAATCCAACTCAGTGGTGGGTGGCGCCTGGGCATTCTATTATTTTTTAATCCATTCAGCGTAATTGACTTTCATCGCTTGGATCCCCAATTTTCACGCCTGGTGCTCATATACCCCTCCTTGCCCCACCCCTCCTCCGTTCAAACTTTTATTTTATTTTTAGTGGGTAAGATTATATGTGGCACTAGAACCGCTGTGTTTGATATTCTTTAAAATGTGTTCCTTGAAGCTGCCCATGTTTCTTTTCTTAAGTCAAAAGTGCTTCGAGACCTATAATAGGATCATACAAAATGATCTAGGAGTTACAGAAATTTACCAAGCATTTCTTATCAGATTTTTCAAAATTTGTAAGCAGCAGCCGTTGAAAAAGTTTGGGTCGCCAAAAAATTTTAATTTAAATTAATCTATAATGATTTTTAATCAAATTTTTATTTAGTTTGTTAATTATTTCGTCATTTTCCCTCATTATTTAATATTAAATTTCTTTATTTTCAAAGTTTAGAAAAAAACATTTCCCCATCGTTTGGGTTCTCTTCAAATCCCAGACCTATTCTTAGTTAAACGCCTCATAGAGAAAAAAAGCAGAGTGATTTTTCATTGACATTGTGCATTCTCAAGCAGAAGGAAATAGAGCAAAGTGAATTCAACAATTCTCTAAGGGAGATAAAAATTCTCTGAGAATAAGTGGATAAGGAAAATTCTGTCGAGTAGCCTTAATTGAAAAACAAGGTTATTCGGCTTTCTGTTTGAACGTAGGAAGATAAGATAATTTCTGGATTTTAATTAGTTATATTTATACACCTTATTATACACTTACAATATACATTTATACTAATTATATTTATACACGTATTGCGATTATATTTATACACTTAAAAAGGTGTGGGTGATGCAGTTCCGCAGTCGCTATACGCGAGCCGCCCCTGGCTGGGTGTCGTCCTCGTCATCTGACCGCGGTTCGAAATCGCGAGTCGGTCCTAAAATAGCCATATTAACAGGATCATATGAGCCTTGCACACTTCCTCAACGTAATTACATTGAATTTAAATTTAATATGAAATTATAATTCTTTTACAATTATATTTTTTACTTCTTTAAGCAATAAAATTAGTCCATGTATTCAGATGATAATAAAAATGTAACCCAGTAATAATGTGTAGCAAAACAGCATTATTCACAATAACTATATTTTACTAAAAAGGCATTATAAATATGTACGTTTGAGAATAAAAGAAAACGAGCCACCACCGATCATTATTCTGGCGACATTTATCATGTAACCAAACAAAAGGTACCATTTAAACTGAATTTACGATATCTAACTCATTTTCTCTTTAAAATTTACATGAGTTTTAGTCGACTCATTTCAATGCGTGGACTTACCCTCATACTAACTTCAAAATTTAAAATGACAACATCATTTTTTGTTTCAAAATTTAAAAAACTGTGTAGTATGTTGTTATCGGAAATCAAATTTCATCAGTCTAGGAGTATTTGACTGGGAAGTTTGGGCTAATAAAGCTTTAAATCTCTGATTTTAAAATAAAATTTTAAAATTCTTGATATTTTGGACTTATCTTGAGAAAATATAATATTTAATATGGAAATCAAACCTGCCTTTTACACTAATTTAAAGTAGTCTGCACATCTATCATATATCTTTTTCATCTATGCTTAAAAAAGGCGATGTTTGCGTGTGTTTGTGTACGTGTGTGCGATGTCCAGACGAATCTCTCGCACTTACAGCCATGAAACTTGGCACACAAGTAGTCGTCATGGTGACTTAATGTACCTTGAAGCCAGAATTTTAAAATTCAATCGAGAAAATATTTTATTCAATATTCTGTGCTGTTTTGGGTAATTTTTGGCAGGTTTACTGCTGTAGTATCTTTTCTAATGATCGTTGAAAAACAATCAATGCACCATCGGATAGAACAAAGAAATTTCGTTCTAATGAAGTTTGTTTTGAATTTACAAAATAATTTACTGAATTTAAAGAAATTTTTAATTAATAGTCACTTTTCATTTATATTTTTAACTTTCAAATTTTATTTTCTTGCATCTGAAGGGGCTAGATGATACCTCAAAAATGCCCTACTTCATCATTGCGATTCTATGTGAACAAACCATATCTCGGGATTATGTTCCCAAAATAGAGGTGGGCGAAACGCCACTCTGGATATTTCAAATTCATTTTTAACTTCTTTGCCCATTTTATGAAAAACTAATAGAAAACCAATCCGTTTATGTAATATGCAAGAAAGATAACACCTAAAATACGAGAAGTTACAAGGGAAAATCGCCCAGACTGCCACGAAAGTAATTTACCTAACAAATTAAGTACGCACCGATCACGCACAATACCTTGATTTACACATAAATAACATTTATAAATACCTTGACCAATAGTGAGCGCGCGTTATTATCTTTGCACCATCTTAGCATCTTGCATGGAAGAATAAAACTCTACCTGCCGCCTCATGGCAAGGTCCGAGATGAAATGCAAATGGCAAGGAAAGAGGTTCGAGAGGCCGCCACACATCCGACGTCCTAATAACGTTATCTTTTCGATTTTTTTAGGTATTAAGCGGAATATTTATCACTGTTTTAAAACATATATATATATATATATATATAAACAAACAAGAAACAAAATACAAAAACATGCAAGAAACAAAGGACAAACAAGAAGAAAATAATATAATAAGTTGAAAAAATATCATGGCGATCCGCTCCTCAGGAAGAGAAGCCCGCCTATGATGTAAAAAGTGCTTTTTTCTGCTAGCGACTTAAGAAAAACGTAAAAATTTTGTTGAGTAAGAGACAAATACAATGAAGATGATTTAAAAAATCGAAAGCAAAAATATCCGAATACATGAGATCTAGATTAAAAGCAATACAGTAATATTCACAAAACAATAGAAGAGAAGAAAAAGGAAGAGGCTTAACACCGCCAGAAATAAGCACATGAGACTGTAAGTCGTACGAGGAAATGTCGTTAAACCAGTTAGTGTTGTTGTCAAACAGAGGAAGAAAAGGAGATCTCTCGTAATTCAGTGCTTGAGATATCGTTTTCAGGAATGCCATTTTTTTAAAAGTTTATCAAACAAAAGCTTTGATTGTCTATATTTTGAATTTTCATTTGAAAAAATAGATTTAATACGAGAAAATTGAGTGAGAATTGTGTTTCTATAAACCTTAATAGAAATATTAGAAGACCAATAGGAAAGTCGTTTGACACTAAAATTAAATCCTTTATTTTGTCATATATATCGATGCAAAAGTTAATAAAAATATGTTTAACATCCAGATCTAAAAAATCCGCTTCAAACTGATTACTGTTTGTTTGTTTAAGAAGCAAGGCTAATGGATAAATATTTTTCCACGTATTATTAAAAGTTTCATGATTAAAAACAATAAGATCATCTACATATCCGAAAGCCTGAGGATGAAAAAGTAAATAATTCTTTTCAAAATAATGAAGAAAGATGTAAGCTGTAATAGAAAAAAAGAAGATCCTTGTGGAATGCCATGAGATTGGAGGAAAATACTTTCCCCATTGCAAATAAAATTATTAAATTTTCAATAATTACATAATTTATCCCAATACTTAAAAGAAATATTGGGAATATTTTTGTAATAAAAAAGTACGAGGTAAGCACCTCTCGAAGAGTCACTAAAGGAATGCTTGTAAAAAGATCTTTGAAGTCGAAAAACCCAATAGAAGAAATATATTCTTTATTATTGAAAATTAAATCAAAAACCAGTTTATTATTGTTAATGATCCAAGTGAAACCTTCTGAACAGATGGCATTCAGTAATTCAGTAATCATCCATCTCTATAACAATATCTTTATTTGGTCCCCCAAAGTATTGTTGTAGCGGGTATTACTGTATATATATATTAATATAAATCGAAATATAACTTATTATATATGATCATACAGAAACAAAGTAAACAAGACATATCAAGAAGCAAATCCTATACTAAAAATTCATTATTTGAACAATACAACCAAATTTAAAACAAATGTAAGGAATTGAAAATACTAGAGATACCACGAACATAAAATTAAGTTTAAGCATTTATATGACAACATGTAAAAAAATCCTGTGGTGTTATTAATAGTATTGAAAAAGGCAATCCAAGAATATTGAGTTTTCAACAATTAATATAGCAGCTTGGGTGTGGACAAGCTTTAGCCAGGTTAAATTAATTTTGCTGTACAAACCATCCTTGTTACTAAAGTTGTTGAAAAATCAAATAGTGTAATTTATCCTAAATATATATATATATATATATATATATATATATATATATATATATATACAAAAAAGACATTATAGGTTTGAAAATTGGTTTCAGGTATTTTATTTCAATTTGACAGGAACTTTTTGCTTGATATTTCTTTGTTTCAAAATTTTGTTTTTTTTCGGTGTTTCGGGGAAACAAACTCTTTTTAGCATTATTGCTAGAGTTTGTGTTTAGAAAACACCAATAATAAGTATATGCTCGTTCAGGATTTCCCTTGCTGATGACGCGTCCCGGACATTAGCGTCATATTCCGTTTTGTTATTTTGGTTTTTATTTTACGAAATGGTTTTAATGTTTTTTATTGTTCTAGAGGGATGTATTGTTATATCAAGGGGCGATATAATTACGATATAAAAACTTAAATTTTTGTTGTTAATGTGGACACAATACAACAATATACCTTTTGCAAAAAAAGCATCACCAGAGTGTTAATGATTGTTAAAGCATACAAAAATTAGAAAATTCAGCTATATACATATACCTGAGAAACTTATTTATGTAATACTCGAAAATTATCATCATTTGTTGATGAAAGGCTTGAAAAAAATGCCTATCAGGACTGAATTGATTGAAAAGGTGGTTCTTGGGATGTCAATAAAGATTGCGATGGATCTGTATCATCATCATCGTCCTCTTTATCATCATTTTGCATTTCGTTTGTGATTTCGGACACAATATATTGTCTTATCTATATATAACTCCTGCAATAACCTTAAGATCATCATCCGCTGTTAAATATTCCTCCACGTTACTTCCAGAAATATTGCCTCTTCTTTTCTTCAAGCTCTCAGTTAGACTTTTCAAGGATTAAAACACAATCTGCAACATCTGAAAAATCGCCATTATTAAAGTTTTCGTCTTTATCAGTTTGGTTATCCGCCACAAAATATTGTTATAGAGGAATAAGATGGTGTTCATATTTTTGTACAGGGGTTTATTGCTGAGCAGATTATCGTTATATTGAGGGGAGATTAACATTATGTTCTATTTAAATCCAACGGGACCGCAACATTGTATTGTTCTAGAGAGAAATATATCGTTGCATGAGATATCGTTGTAGCGAGAGTTTACCGTATATACGTTTTGATTTCGTTTTCAAAATTTGGAATTTTTTTATTTTATTGTAGTCATTATGCCACGGCAACGCCGTGCTTGTACTGCTAGTTAAAATAAATTTTTACCATATGCTTTTATCTTTAATAGCAACACAGCTAACGTTTGAGAGAAATACCTTGAGAAGGGGATTTTAATTGAGCAAAAGTTCAGCTCATTCCTTTGAATAGCTCTTTCCTACATTCCCTCTGAAAACGATGCAATTAAGAGGGCATTTACGTATTTCAAAATGTTTATGGCTTTCTTGTTTAGTGTTATAATGCATGCAAACCTTAATTTCTTGTATCAAACATTATTTTCTACGCCGTTGTTATATAAAAACGTATAAAAAGGAAGGCTTGAAAAATATGGCATTAAGTTTTGATGCCAACTGCAATTTAGAAACACTCTTTTTCAACACTTTCATTCCAGGGACTTGCAAAAAAGTGAAAAGGATGCAAAAAATGTTTTCCAGTGGAGTATGTCTATGTAATAATCGATACTTTTAAATCTGGCAGAAAGTCTCTAACTTTCAGAGAAAATTCAAATTTTATCTTCCTCTCTCAGAATACAAGAAGCGACTGAAAAATGGGAATTTTGCATCCTGCTAAATACTTCGTAGAACTGCAATTATGTAACTATATGAATGTACAGATCAAATTTTTTCTGTTTATAAGTGTTGCATAACAGACTCCATTCTTTCTTAACAATAGAAGTGCCGTTTCTCCTAATTTAGCATTCTTGATGTTTGATTTTGTCTTCCGAGCTTCTCAGAAAATAAACCTGAACTATTCTGAAATAAAACTGCCTTATTTGTAGTTAATTTATTCGTCAAAACGTCAGAACGTTATTAATTTAACATTAATTTTGTTATTAATAATTGCAAATCAAATCTTATATTAATTCGATATTCCAAAAACGAACAATTTAAAATAATATTACCAACTGAAGAATTATTTGTTAATATTTCAGATTTGCAGTATTTTGTCATAACAAAAATCTACAACGATATCCATAAAATAAACAATAGCATCCTATGTATATTACCAAATTAAGATTTAATTAATGTGAATGGCTTTATTCGTGTCTGAGCTTTTATAATCAATCTACAAAGATAGCAATTATTGAATAAGAACTCCAGTGCAAAAAATGTACTTTCAAGAGTTAAATTAAAATCTAGAATTTTTAGCAAATAGAAACTTAGAATGAATTCCAAAACAGAATTACAATTAAATGTCATCTTGTGACATCAGATGGCGGTATTGAGCAAGGGATGTTCTTCAACCTTTATTGTAGTTTATTTAGGAAATAATTTTGTTTCCAACGCACTAATAGATATAATTGTTTAATAAACAGGAAAATATAAAAAGTGATCTAATAACTAATTTAAAAAATCGAAGTTAATATATTATAAAATTCAAAAGCCTCAATGCTGTTTAGATTACACGTGCAGAAATTATGGCTTACATTTGTCATGCCATTACTAATAGGAAATAGAACCACATTACCGAAAGTGTAGAGACTTCACTAATATCAAGGCTATGCTGACGTCATAACTTAGTTAATTTCGAGGCTTCAAAATTATTTTCTAGTTTACTTTCAAGGAGATAAAAATCTAAATATTCATAAATTAAAAAATAAAAATTGTATATGTTTAACGAAAATATGCATAAGAGCTTTTAAAAATGCAGAATCGTTATTTTAAACCAGTTAAATTTATGTTTTTACATAATTTTTATTTCTTAAAGAGAGAGGCGTTCAGTCCCTTAGAAAAAAGGATTTTTTGCACTTATAATTTTACTTTCTCGTATACGAAGTATACAAAGAGAAAGTATTGTAATCGTCAAAAAATTCGAACTCGAAATTTTAAAGAATTTCCACGTTTCAGACCTCCCTGTGTTCGTAAAACACAATCTTGGAATTGTGTCAGTCTGTCTATGAACACTATATCTCGAAAACTATTAAAGCTATAGGGATGAAAATTGGTATGTGATCTTTACGCCTAATTTGTAAGTTACTATAAAATTTTAGACAAAATCCATCCCCGGGAAGTCAGTCTGTCTGTCTTTCCGATAACTAAGAAACTTAACCCTTTATAGGACATAACTCCGGGGCATCTCGAAATAATTTTTTGGGGGGTTATATTATGTTGAACTGATGTTGTAAATACAAAAAAATCACACGTTTGCTGATTTAACAAATAATTTATGAAATAGGGGGTGGTAAATATACTTACCAGAGATCATTCAGGGGAAACTGAAAGTGGTAAGCATACTTACCACTGAGCATTAAGGGTAAAAATATCTTAGAATGTTCACTGGTAAGTATATTTACCACTTAATTTATTTAATTTAAAACATCTTTCTGTAAATTTGTCAGTAAAAATCCATGTAATTTATTCGAATTGAAATTAAATAATTAATTAAATTAAATTTTGAAGTTCATTTTGTATCTGATGGGACAGCTAGGAGGAGCGCTACATAGCATAAAAATAAAACTGTTGCAACCTAACACAATATTACTAATAATATCTTAACCACATTTTGTGATGATAAAGAAACTAAAAATTCATAAACTAGGGAATTAATAATAAATAAATAAATAGGAATAAATAAATAATGAACACACCAAAATTTAAATCAAAATATGCATAAGATCATTAACAGGAAGATCTCGAATTTATAGAAACTCCTCCTGCATCAACAGTTTTTGTTGAATTTTAAAAATGAAAGTAGAATTTAAATTAAATAAATTCAGTAACAAATGCTGATATTTAGATATAAGAATGTGTTAGATATAAAGAACAAAATACGACTTCGTTTTACTTCTGAAAAATTTCCGTGAGTTGAAATTTAATGACATATGCTGTAACATGATTTCCTTATGAAAACACGCAAGCCGTGAACGGGCATTGGTAAGCATATTTACCACTTTTGAATTTAATTACGATTAAACTATAAAATTACTGTTTATCTAGGTTATTATTTTAGCTCAATGGAATGTTAAGCATCCAATTAAACTATTTATCATTTAACAATAATGTTTCGAGACATGAGAAAAAATCTTTCGTAGGTGGTAACTATTTATACCAGAGAACTATAAAGGGTTAAAGAGCTGGATGAATAAAATTTGGCACGCTGTTTTATCATAAGAAATGTAAGTCCGTATCAAAAGATGGATCAAATCCATCAAGGGGTTGACAGTCTGTTTGTCTCGATAATCGCATACTTGTTTTTATTATTGTACTCATTCACGCAAAGACTTAGATAAATTCTAATTATAGTTCCGTGATCAATTTCGGTTACAATCGATAGAAAAAAAGGCGTTCAAATTTGATATCTTAATATGACGTAAAAATACGCTACATATCGTGTATCGGCGCACTACATTCGTAAACTTATCCCATTTTACTGACTGAATTTTATCTCGCTAGCATTCTTCACCCTTTCGTATTGCAGCGTTCTACGAAGACAATATCATTAATATATCGTGGACTCTGCAATTTTTACGTGGGGGGATCGGGTATGACACCTTTCTTAGAAAGTATACTAGATAGTTTAGGGAGATCGGGTATGACACCTTTGTTAGAAAGTATATGAGATAGTTTAGGGGGATCACTCCCTCCAGTTTTTTCAATTGGAAATCAAAGCAGAACTGTTTAAAAATCGCATTCAGATTTTGCATTAAATTACTGCGAAAAATAAATTCGAAACTGGTGTTCTTTTTTCAGTATGTTTATCTGAATAGTAATTATATATATTCTTAATAATTACCCTACTTTTTCTCAAATATTTTTTGTTACATCGAGGGAATAAAAAAATAGTTTTGTGGATTATCATGGCACATGAAATATTTTCGAACGTGCTTGAGAGCATCTCGCGCTCATTAGTAATAAGGATCTAATATTTAGGTGGTGGATCAGAACGATTCACTTGTTTTAACAGTAAACCGTAATTAAGGGCTTAAATGGAATTCATGTAGTTCACCTTGTTTATTCTCCGTTTATTTATATTAAACTCAGGTAATAGGCAGTATAATTTATATCTTGGTTTGTGCCAATTTGGCTTATATTACCTGCTAGTGAGATTTTAAAATTATTTAGAACAGTAGCTAAGCAATTATTGTGAAAAGGAAAAACGCTTCATTTAAGCTAGGTTTAAACTATTGGATTTTTATGGTCAGTTTCACTTTGAACTCGTACTGAGAAAAAAATTCACCGTTCTTTCGGTTTCCACCGAATTGCTTAACAACAACAGCTTTAAAAACAACCATAATAGCAAGCGGTAATTTTTATGGCATTTTTTCATGAATTCGGAGTTTCAGTATATGACTTCTATGCTCAATGTTTAATATGGTTTATCGAACTCTTGAGAAACTTCTGTTATTTTTTATCTGCAGGCTTAGTTTAACCCGGGAACGGGCACGCAGTGTGTGACATACCCGTTCCCATATTTTGTTCTGTCTATTTCCCAATCCCTCATTTAAAAGTGGATGAGTCTCGGTATAGCTGAATGTAGGGTCATGACTTTGGACAGGCCTGGTCGGTATGCAAATTCTAAAAATAGAAATTCCGTTATTTTGTGTTTCGGGTATATTATATCCATTGCGCTCATCCCTTCCTCTCAGATTTTTTCCGTCATGGCAGTCAGACGCTTTGCAAACATAGCACATTATCTCACGTAGGAAGAAGAAATGAAGCGTTTGAGAACCTTGTTTGATACAGCTTCGTCGGATGAAGAAAGTTTATTTGAAGACGAAGAAGAAATTGATGATGATGAAGAGTATAATAGTAACCATGATTCATCAACAGACAGTGGCACAGATATTGAAGTACATATAGATTCGTCAAATGAAAACGATTTTTATATTGGACGAGAAAAAATAACAACATGGAAAAAAAAGAAATTTCAAACTAATGTACGAGTTTTTACAAAAAATATAATAATGAAACTTACTGGAAAGACAGCTATTTCAAGAGATCTCAGTACACCGCTTTAATCTTGGAAACTTCTGACGTCTGATGAAATGGTGATTTAGTGAACTGCACTAACAGATCGATCGAAACATCGATTTCAGGTCGTTCTTCACCAGAACGAGATGCAAAATCTACAACTGAAGCCGAAATGAGAGCGTTTATAGGACTTTTATATATTTGTGGTGTTCACAAATCGTCTCATGTGAACATTACTGATCTTTGAGCAACAGACGGCACAGGAATCGAAATATTCCTCACTACTATGTCATCCAAACGTTTTCTTTTTCTACTGAGATGCATCCGTTTTGATGACATTCGTGATCGTCAGAGCAGAAAAGATGTTGACAAATTAGCTCCAATAAGAGAATTTTTTGAAAAATTTGTTGATAATTGCCATAAATGTTATAACGTAGGAGCTTACGTGATGATAGATTCCAAAAAGTATAAAAGAAAAATTCATCCCAGAGAAAGAAATGGAACCCCCTAATAAGAAGGCGAAAACAGCTTACAAAAGGTGTGCTGAATTCCCAAATATGAAGGATAACGCGATATACTTGTGAAAAATGTCAAATATATATATGCATGGAGCATATGGCTTCAGTCTGTAGAAAATGCACGAATTAATTGTAAGTAGGTTTTTTTCGCATTAAAAATGTTATTAGATGTATTTTCTACTTTAATTTAGTTATAAAAATTATTTTGCACACCATTTGTGATTGTAAGGAGCGATGAAAAACGTTCGGGTACGAGATACCATGCTCGCCTACTCCCGGGTTAACGCATCGGACAGTAATTATTATCCAATCTTAGAAATTTTACCTCAGCGTATTTTAAGTCTCACGTTCTTATAATTTATCCAGATCAAATGGAAAGTCCAGGGGAAAGTCAATGAGGCTCCAGTTTAATTTTCCAGGAGAACAAAGATCCCATTCTTCCAACTTATTTCCGAAGTTCACACGTAGATAAAAATTTTAAATGAAAGCATAATAAATTATATTTTTATTTAGTATTTAAGCAATGAAAATGACTAATGATTTCACCAAAAATTATTTAAAAAACAACTGTAAATTATTATTATGTCTATTAATAAAAATGGAAAATGTGCACTATTCAAGACAAACACCTTGACCTAAAGCTGAAAAATTAGGTACAAGCAAAATTTAAAAGGGTGCGAATGTACTTCGGGGTCGTTTTAGAAATTTTAACTTGAATTTTAATTAAATAGTATTTAAATAAATTTGGAGCATTCATAGAAAACTTCCAAAAATATATATATTATACCACAAAGTTTATTTTTACAACGACAAATATTTCAAAAATATCATGTGTTTTGTGAAGCCAATTGAGTTGCTATACAATTGTTTTTCTTGTTTTAACATCGTTTCCACAGCTGTCTAATATTTGAAATGTAGAATTCTGATGAAATTTTATCCTCCTACCCGTTTCTAAATTGAAGTCATAGAATTACGTCCATCGAGGTAACAGATGGTGTTGAAACGTCAAAATCAGAGAAAGGGAATAAATTATCTTACTGATACTTCAAATGGTAAGAGCATCAAATCTAATTTTTGATTACCAGCCCGGAAATAAAAATCCGTGCTTTAAATTAAAGAAATGATTCTCCATTTATTGTAGTTTAAATGTGATTTGTTTAAAAAAAACTATATAGAAAATGTTTCTATAAAAATAGTGGTAAAATTTTATAAACAATAAATGCACATAAAAATTCTTTTTTTTTCTACTTCCTTCATTGTAAGAACTATTTCTAGAAAATGAATA
>BGPR01020942.1:0-27185 GCA_013235015.1 Araneus ventricosus | reverse complement strand
AAAGTGACCGGACCTCCCAGTTCGCTAGCAGAGAGCGGCCGAAGAAAAGGGCCGACAAAGCCCTTCCCAGATTGCGTCATCCCGGAGGGTCTTCGTTTGAAACTCACCGCCACCGGGCCTCGAGTTGGACACACAAGTAGCCAGGGAAATACATTGCGTACGCATAGAGCCAATGCGATTGAGGAGTTAAAGACAGAGTTTTGTCATTGGGAGAAAGGGTCCCATCTTCAACAAATGAAGAGCTGAACTTGTAACCCCGCCTAAAAAGGGCAGGTCCCAAGGAGGGTTTTTAAGCTGGAACCAGAGAGGAATGGAGGATGATCGAGAGATCAAGATAGGGTTCGTTTGGAGAACCGGAGAATTAAATTCTCGTGACTTTGGAAAAGCAGTTCTCAGGCTGAGAAGCTGCTGTACCGGGCCTTGCCCCGTTAACCTAAGCCAACCTTTGGCTGTTTATCGCTCGTCTCGAGTGAGAAGTTCTTAGGAACTCTGATTGGAATTAGACGTGCCTTATGTCGCTACGAATTACCTTCTTGGTAGTTGATATAACCCGTGAGTGGTTATCTATAGAAATCTGCGCGGATTAATCCCTCAGATCATTATTCCGAACTTCGGACTTATACTCGCCTACAGTAGAACTTTTAGAACTTTTTGCATTACCTCGAGTGAACTCGCGAAAATCTGCGAACTGTATCCAGATTGATTTTTGACTTGTCTTATGCTATCTCGTCCTGAGTAAGCGGAGTTGTTTGAATTGATATTAATTTGTATATTTTGTAAAAATTCAATTAATCAAGAATTTTCATTAAAATATTAATATCTTAATATGGCTGTGTCGTCTGGTGAGTCCTTCATAGCTTAAGACCCTACAATACAGGGTGTCCCCAAAAAGTGGAACAAGAATTTATTTCCTTAAATATTGCACTTAGATATATACTTACAGTTACAAAGTTTCATCAAATAAGGCAGGAATTTGTGTGAAAACACTTTGGCTACAGTAAAAGTTTAAAATAAAAAGTTAAGAAAATTAAATGTTTATATGTTCCCCATAGAGCAAAAGTGTGAATGAGTAAAATGTTGATCTTACACTCATCTATGCATAAACTAAGCTTCATGATTTTATCTGCAAAACTTGCAGAGATATATTAATTTTTAAATTTAAAGGGCTGCTCACAAATTTATATGGAATATTTTGCAGAAAGGCAAATTTATTCTACACAGAAAAAAATGCTAAATGCAAATATTTAACTATTAATACATCAGACAATGATCATGGATTGACAAAAATTTGCCAGTAACGCATACTGTTATTCAGTTTCATTGGAAAATAGTTGCAACGATCGACTTGATAAAGAATGGAAGGACATTTTGACTTAAAATAAAATTTAACATAAAACAGGAAAATAGACTAATATCAGACAAGAATGTTAAATTATTTGCTTTTAGCGTTGTGCGTATTATTAAGATATACCTAAAGGCAGTGGCGACTCGTCCTTTAGAGTTGCAGAGATGCATAACGCACTAAAATTGTTTTAAAAATTCGTATTTTCGTTTCTATTCTTATTTTCTTACTTCTCCACTGTGAGAGATCGATTATCAACGAAAAAGATAAAAATGAGAAATGGAGACAAGAAAATGAATGAAAAAGTTAGGCAGACATAGGATGGGGCTGAAAACAAAATTGTTTTAGAAATCACCGAAATTCGTTGATTTCCTACAACTAAGTGACATTTCATGACTAAGTGAGATGACAAGCGAAGGCGAATAGCTATTCTTTCTGTCTTTGAACTTAGCCAGAACTGGATTTTCGGGTGCTCCTGTTTGGCCCTAGGCAAAATAATGCTCTTCGTTTTTTCCCTTCAATCTCACTCAATATCCGCCTTCGCGCTCTCTATTTGCTTTTCTTCGATTTATCCTTTCATTGGCTGTTTTTAGGTTTCGGATTCCCTTTCATGTTGCCTCAACGGGATTACTACGTATTCGATTTCTGATGTTAAAAATTACTCACAGAAAAAATAAAAGACTGTTATTTTCTAAAATACAATTCAGGTAATTACAACTACAAGTTTGGACTATTTGAAGATAAAGTTAATTTTGAAAAACTGAATTCCAGTTGTGTTCTAGTAATATTTTTATAGCACTTCTTGTTTCTGAGCAGGTGAGCTGTCACTGCTGAAATATCACAGTAGATATTTTTGAAGATCCACAAAATGAACTATTTTAGTAAATACTTCAATTAATATATTATTCGACTATTTTTTAGATTTAACAAGAGTTAACGAATGCATTGCTATTTCCTAATTCCGCTCTTTAAATAATTTATTGAAATATGCATATTTTCCCTGAAATGTACATCGAAAGACTGGATGAAACAGCAGTGAGAGGTATGGAAAAGTGGTCTAAGTCAGTTAATTTTACTTCATATATCTCTGTAAGATTTGTAGATAGAAATGTGCAACTTTGTATGTGAATGTAAGGTAAACATTTTACTAATTTACATTTTTTCACTTCGGGGACTGTATAAAAATTTTAATTTTTGTAACTTTTTATTATCAATACCCTTAGAAGTCAAATTATTTTCACTCAAATTATTACCTTATTCGATGAAACTTTGTAATTGGAAGCATATGTCTAGGATCAATACTTAAGGAAATAATCGCTTGTTCCACTTTTTTGGGACGCTCTTTATATTAATTATGTTTTAATTATAATAGTTAATGTTTAAATAGAAATTATGAATCAATTGTTTTAAAGAAAAGTCCTTTTTCTTCCAAGAGCATTTCAAGGCGGCGTTACTCAGGTGAAGAACGTAAACCCAAACACTGTTCACGCGCAATATGTACACATTTAGCGAGGGGTCCGGTTCCAAGGCGGCGCTACTGTTGTAAAGTTTAGTTAAATCACTAAAAGTCAATTAGAATATTTATTTGTTAAATTCTAAAAAGGGATGAAAATTAAACTGTATTGTAAAGTTTAGTTAAATCACTAAAAGTCAATTAGAATATTTATTTGTTAAATTCTAAAAAGGAGTGAAAATTAAATTGTAAAGTTTAGTTAAATCACTAAATGTCAATTAGAATATTTATTTGTTAAATTCTAAAAGGGATGAAAATTAAATTGTATTATTGTAAAGTTTAGTTAAATCACTAAAAATCAATTGAAATATTTAATTGTTAAATTCTAAAAAGGGATGGCATTTAATTAAAATTATGTAAAGCTTAATTGGAATATTTTATTTATAAAATTCTAAAGACTTGGAATTCTAGAAGGACTTAAATTAATTAACTAAACAGCCGTGTATTACATGATAAATTAATTAACTATTATTTATTTTTATTTTATTCTTCAAATCATTTATTGTATCCTTTGATTAACTACAAAAATGATAAAAATGACAAAATAACTATTATTCATTTTATTAAGGAAAATAATTATTTCTATTTGAGTAAAAGTTCAATAGAGATGGGTCTCAAAACAGTGAGCGTTGACCTCTTTTCTTTTTTTTCAGTGGGAAAGACCTCCCATGTCCCCCCCCCCTTTTAGGCAAGTTGAAATAAGTTCTTGACTTTCTGGTAAACAAGAGGCTGAGCATAGCCACCAGCATTGAAACAGCCGGAGAAACATTCCTTTTCCTTTTGAGGCAAAAAACCGCCGCTGAGAAAAATTCAGTATTGGGATCCTTTCGGCATAGCCCTGACAGAATTATAGTTTTCCGCCCGGATTCCAAAGTCTAGAAGGAGAAAAATCCAGGCCCTCTGACCTTTTTATTACATCTTCGGTGGGAAATAGGGATTCAGTGTGGGTGATTGTTTATAATTTATAATAACTCTCTTATGCATCCAGTTGGGTGGCAGTTAAATCGCAGATGTTTTAAACAGTCAACAAGCGAAAGGACATATATTTTCATCTTTCTGTCAGTACAGAGAGCCATGCACATTTTGTGATGTCATCTGTTTATTGTAATTTGATTGGACATTAGGGTGGATCGAAAATCCAAAGTGTGGATAAAATAATCGGCATAGGGTGCAAAAGTTGTCTTTTAAGTGTACTAGGATACATGCAAAATTTTTTCAACTTCGTTTAATATCTTCCGGTGCCCCAAGACACTTAAATATTTGCAAAAAACGATTTTTATGCAAATTTTGAATTAAAAATAAAAAATGTGTTAAAGAAACGATTTTATAGGCAGAAACGTAGAGGATAGGACGAAGGAATGATAAAAATACCAACAAAAATTGGAAAATTATCGTAATCAAAAAATATAGTGTCTGTTCGATATCACATTTTGTAAGTGTACAAATTTCGATATATGTGAATGCCAAAAAGACATGAAAATTCTACTTGCTGAACGATTGTTTATAGAAGATCAAAGATTAGAAAGGAAAATGTTTATTGGAGAAGTGGACGTAATTGCGACCAAAAAAAGAGAAAAGGAAGAAAGAAAACAGATGGAAGACAAAAGAATAAAACGTAAAATGGTTAAAACTGATGCTGCTCATACTTAAACAATGGAGCTACGTGAGCTCAACACTATGTTTTCGTCTTTGTATACAGATGCGAATGTAATTACCTTGGAATATCAATCGTAAAATCGTTTAGATTTCCCTACCTTAGCAAGACAATGTGATCGATACGCAATTTCAGATAGAGCAGCTGCTTCATTTTCCAGTGCTGTTTTACAAGACGTTTGAATTGTACACGAACGAGAGACTTCGCATGTGGTAGATCGCAATAAAAATCGTAGACAGCGTAAAAAGCTTTAAAATGCAGTTGTAGAGTCTAATAAGTTAACAGTGTCTTGATCTCTTTTAACCGGATTATGTTTCGATGGCAGAAAAGACAACACAAAAGTGCTAATTAAGAAGGACACAAACTACTACCCAAAGACCACGAAGGAGGAGTATTATCTCTTGTAAACGAACTTAACTCTGTGTATATCGGATATGTTACTGCTGAAACAGGAGGAGCTAAAGCTATAAAAGAAGCAATACTCAATTTTTTTTAAATCAAATTATATGCAATTAAATGGGCTAACAATAATTGGATGCGATGGAACAAATATTAATACTGGGCACAAGGGAGGTATTATTCGCTTGATGGAACTGGCTTCAATAGACCATTACAATGGCGAATTTGTTTGTTTCAAACGAATGAGTTACCTCTCCGTCATCTACTAAATTCTTTGGATGATGCAACAACTGGTCCTAAAGAATTTTGTCGACCGGTAAAGCAATCGAAACCTGCGAGGAGCTACCCGTAGCTCCTTTTTCTCCAATAAGTGTGGAGAATATGCCACATAATATAGATAGAATGGTTCTCATCAATGATCAGCAATATCTATATGATATTTGCCTAGCGATATCACGTGTTGAATGTTATTCTGACCTGGCAATAAGAAAGCATGGTGCAGTTGCTCACTCAAGGTGGCTAACAATTGCAAGTAGAATTTTAAAGTTGTATGTAGTCACAGAAAAGCCATCTGAGAAACTTATTATTCTTGCAACATATATTATGAAGGTATATGCAACCTGTATGGTTCCATGTCAAAACAAAGCCTTCCATAACAGAAGGAGCGCTGTATATTTGGGGACTTGTCTTATTTTCTAGATATTTGGAACCCAATTTAAGAAATATAGTACACACTGTTATTCAAAGAAATAGCTTCTTTTCTCATACTGAAAATTTGCTATTGTCAGAGCTCACAGATAACAGGGAAAATATAAGGTCTTTAGCACTACGAAAACTAATTTGTGCTAGAAATGAAAACAGAGGATAATCAGAATAAGAATTTTTCAAGTACCAAAAATAGACTTTAAAGCAAAGAATTATTTTGCACTTATTAACTGGAAACGAGTTGGACAATTTGAACCACCTCTTTTGATGAATGTGCCATTTAAAGAAATTGAGGCCATGGTAAAAGTTACACGGAGGAATGGTCAAAATATCCAAGCCATACCCAAACTGTAGAAAGATGTTTTCGCTTAGTGTCTGAAGCATCGGAAAGTGTATATGGAGAAGAGAAGAGACACGGCTTCATATTGAATAGGATACAATCAAGAAATCTTATCAAGCATTATAATACCAAAAAGGATTACATCCTTTAGAAATATGTAAATCTTCAAACTGATAGAATTAAAAATCTATAATATAAGTTCAGTTTTCATAAGTTTTGTGATTTATTGCTTTGACTATTAAATTTATACATCATGTATTATTATAAAATTATAATTATTTATAAGTTTATACTTTAATACTTGAATAATCTGCAAATTTTTCAAATATTTTTCATTAATTCACAATTTTTAATAGATATTTGTAAAAATGTGAGTTTTTAACTTTTGGGGGCTTTCGGGCCACCAGAACATATGAATGAATGTTAATAATAATAAAAAAAATGTAAACTAATATACCCAAAACAAAAATTTCTTACCCGGCGCTAAAGAAAATTTTGAAAATATTTTTTTATAAATTTCCAAAAAAAATGTCATTTTTAACAATTTTTGGGGCACTGGAAGATATGAATGCATTTCAATAAAAAAATATATGTAAACTAATATACCTAAGACACAACTTTCCCACCCCATGCCAAAAATAATTTCAAAACAAAACAAAAAAAATTGTAAAGTTTCATAAAAAATTCAATTTTTAACTATTTTTGAGGTGCTTGGGGTACCGGAAGATATAAATGAATTTCCATAAAAAAATTATATAAACTAATACACTTAAGACGCAACTTTCCCGCCCCCTGCCAAAAATAATTTCGAAAAAAATTTTTTTTCCTATACTTTTCGATCCACCCTATTGGACATGGAGGGTTAGATTGTAGTAGTATGGCAACCCTTTATCCAATGATATCTTAATAAGTTGGCTAATTTGGCGTAAAGGCCGTCGCCAGGAGAAATTTAAAAAGGGGTGTTTGGAATTTTGGAGACAGGCTCTCGCTCTCTCATTTTGACTAAAAATGGGGGACTTGACTTGAAAAAATTTAGAAAGATGATTAGAAAGTGGAGAGAAATATGAGTGGGATTATATTTTTTTGAAAGAAGAAGGAGAGAGTCTTCTGAATCCCATCAAAGATTCTCCAGGCAATAGAGACCTAAGTGACGGCGGAGAAAAGATTTTAGGGAAAACCCCTGCCTTCAATGGAACTCAAAAGTGACCCTTGGCGTGCATAGCGCTTATCATGAAGGGCAGTGCGGAGAAAATCTGCCGCTAGCGAATTTAAAAGTGTTTTTTTCTCTTGTGGTCAGTGATCTGCGTTTGGGCAGAACAAGCGGCCCAAATTTTTTCATGTATTTGATTCATGCCAAGCGATTGACGTCCATATGATATGCTATACCGAAATTATTTCACCCTGCATTGATCCTGTTGGATAACTGAAGATTTTTGAGAAGGAAAATATGGTCGTCTCCATTTCATGCACGAGAACCATAAAATGCCGGTATCATGTGTCCCAGGCCACAACTCCCGTGAAAATACTTGCAAAACCGCAAGCAAATCTGTTTCCAGTAACACTTCCGAAGTCTGCTTGCAAATCAACGAGAAGAATATGAACTGTTCGCCGGTATCTGAAGAATAAGTTTCCAGGAGCACAAATGAAATAAAATGTGAAAACCTACAAATCCGCGATCAAAAACCTGTTCAAAAGAAATCCTTCCAAAGTCTGTTTTGAAAATCAACGAGAACATTTTGAACTGTTCGCCAGTATCTGATGATTAAGATTCTAGGAGGCTAATGAAATTGAATATGAAACACAAAATAAAAGGAATCCCTTGCAGAACTGAATTCACTCCCTTTTGCTGACTGTTGGTGCCTAAAACAGGAATGATTCTTCCAGCGGCCAACCTAAAATTAAGATAAGTTGTTATTCCTTAACCCTCATTTTATATTTTTGAGAAGCTGAATTAAACTTAATAAGCTGATAAAATGTAATGTATAATTTTAAACATCAAATAATTTAATTCGTAAGAAATGTAATGTGTAAATTTAAATATCAAATAACTTAATTTGTAACGATTAAAAATTATAATTTTAGACATCAAAATTATTAATTTCAAGAAGAAAAATATAAATTTAGGAAATTCAAGAATCATAATGAGGATGAAAATGTTAAATTTTAAATGAATTGTTTTGTTGGAAATCTATAATGTAATGAAAATTAAAAGGTTACAGAAATTTATATTACATGCTGTTTTAAATTTGTGATTATTTTGAATAAGTAAGCAAATCCATAGAAGATATTTTATAAATTTCGAACACAGAATATCTAAGATATTTACAGGAATGTTTTTTTTTTTTAATGTCTTGACATCAGTAAATGTGTATTAATCAATGTATGTTGTTTAGAAGTGAAGTTACATCTATTGCATATGAATAATTCACCAGTTATAATGAAAGAGGTTATGAGTGTTTAGATAAATTTTATATATTGACTGAGAAATACATTAACATTTTATGGGGAAAATATTGTAATAATCTTGAATATCAATTTAATTTTAAATTAGAGATGGCCACTCATATAATCTCTAAAAAATGATAAATTTAATATTTTAATAATTGGATAGGCTGTTAGGGTAAAATTTGGAATCATTAATGAACAATTAATTAAAAATCTGTTTGAGAAAGGGTCGACCCTCATATTGATTAAGTGATGATATTGATGATACAGCATTTGAGTATTTTTTGTTTATCAATGATTTTATATATTGAAGTATCATATGATTGTTTAATAAATGTGTTAGTTAAGAAATTTGGCTTTGTTTTCCTTGTCAAATACTTAAGCACTGTGATGAGATGAAATTTTAGGGTTATTGCAATTTTAGATTCTTCTAAAATTAACACAATGCATATAGTTAATCACTTTCTAAGTTATTGTTTTTTTAATTGTGGATATTATTAAAGGATATTTGAGATAGAAGTTAAGTAGAAAATGCATCTTATGCCTGTTGCTAAGAGTTTCATTAAGTGGAGATATTAGTTGGTGGTTTGTGAATTTGTTTGATATTAATTGAAGTTAAGGTTATGGAATTTTAAGATTATTGATATGTGTGAATATTCACCTTGAAGTTAGTAAGCAATGAGATTTTGAGTGTCTGATAAGCAACAGGTGTAGTGACATTCTGAACTATTGAAACTTCAAATTTTTGAAGGTGTAAATTTCTAATTGAAATTCTTAAATTATTATTCTAAAGATTTGATTAGTAATGTTTTAAAGGCTCTTAAATCAATCAAAGGATTTCTGGAATCTTAATTTGGATATGCTTATGCTGAAATTTGAGGAAGTGTTAATTACATAAATGATTATATTGTAAAGGAGTATGTAGTACATAGATTGGATATAGAGTAGTAAATTGTAAACATGCTATAAATATAAAATAATTTGATCTGATAGCCTTCAGACATAAAATATCAGAGTGAAACATTATGATCAATTGTCTGGTGCTATCTGTCAGTATCAAATTTTTACTCGTTGATGAAATTAAGTTTGAGATTTTACTCAGCTTGTGAGTTGATAGTTGAATTTTAATGTTGGAGTATTGTAGAAGCTCTATCTATAGATGGTAGATAAATATATGTTAATTGTTTATGTAACTTAGTACTCTGTTAACTTTTTTTGAATGAGTAAATGATTAAAAAATCAAATTTATTTGTGAGATCAGTCAGAATTAAGATATGCATCAGGTGTAAGGTATATTTAATATGTTAGTGAAGTGATTTGTTTTAAATGAAAGTTCTAATATAATGTTAATAGTTATGAGCATTTGCATATTAGAGCAAAAACATAAATAAACTAGAAAATACCATCGAAATCATCACAACACTACAACGGAGCTAAGGGCCGTAGCGAAACGGTTAATATTATTAAGGGCTTTGGTTGGCTTAAGAGTCAAACGACTCGAATTAACTTAATCTTTGATTTTCGATTTTATTTATTTTTAATAATAATGTTAGTTCCACATCCTAACAAATGAAAAGAGCATTGAAATAATATAGCATTATTGAAATCGCGCTTATAATGAAAGTTAACAACTATTCATTGCGATAATCAACTAGACAAACAGAGGGCACTTTTAATGCGATCCTTGAGCTTGTTTATGGAGTTGAGTTTTATAAAATTAGGTTCTAATGAAGACAGATATAATCTCATGGATGGAGCAGCGTCAAGCTAATTGAGATTTTTCTTACTAATATGGGCATAAAATTAGTTTCCCTTTTCTATAAGTTCTGTGCTGGTGAAAAGTATTAAATATTTTAGTGTTTTAAAATTGAGTTCCTGGTACTTTTCTTTCACTGCTACGTAGTTGGCTTTCGGGCTTGGATAACATTAACTTTGCCGAAACGAAATATTATGACTTTTTACTTTCTCATATACGAAGTATACAAAGAGAAAATATTGTAATCGTCAAAAAAATTCGAACTCGAGATTTTGACGCATATCCGCGTTTTAGATCTCCCTGAGTCCGAAAAACGCAATTTTGGAATTCTGTCTGTCTGTGAACACGATAACACGAAAACTATGAGAACTACGGGGATGAAATTTGGTATGTGGTCTTTAAACATGATTTGTAGGTTTCTATCAAATTTTGGACAAAATCCGTCCACGGGAAGTCTGTCTGTCTGTCCGCGGTCATGTGAACACTATAACTCAAAAACTTCAATAGCTAGATGCATAAAATTTGGTACACAGTTTTATCATCATGGAAGTAGGTCCATATCAAAGTTTGGACTAAATCCGTCGAAGGGTTGATGGCCTGTCGGACTGTATAATCGCATACTTGTAAAAATTATATCTCCTAAACCCTTTGGCTTAGATAAATAAAAATTGGTATGACGGTTGCTAACATTAATTATATATGCCCAAATTTTGTTTCAATCGGTTAAGAAAAAGGCGTTGAAAATGCATAATAATTTTTATAATTCGATTCTCCATACGCATGCGTACTGGTAGCAATCTCTGTGCACGCGGAAGGATTACGTCACTTTGTCCTTGAGCCGGTACGAGTGGAAGTGTGTGATAGATTCGTTTTATCTCCTGTTTTGTTTTCGCTCGCGCACGCCCTCGCATTAGCGGAACTTGCTAGAGTGTGATAGAAAATAAATATTACTAAATTTTAAAACAAACGTATCTATTTGAATATGATTCTTCACCTAAATATTTTGCAATCACTATAATCTACAATTAAACACCTTCTGACAGTCATTGCATTCTGGGTTACAGTAGGCCCGAATTTTTTATCCACGCAGGGGGAGGGGAAATGACAAATTTTTGAGAAGTATACGAGAAAGTTTAGGGGAGGCCACTCCCACTGGTTTCATCAGAAATGTAGGTCCGTATGAAGTTTGGGCCAAATCCGTCAAAGGGTTGGCCGTCTGTCGGTCGGTATAATCACATACTTTTAAACTCCATAACTTCTTAACATAATTACTCAGATAAATGAAATTTTATATGTGGTCTTCTAACCTTAATTGTAGATTTGTGTCCAATTTTGTGTCAATCGGTTTAAAAAAAGGCGTTCAAATTGCATTTTCGCTGTCTTCACCATTCTACGATGCAAAAAAAAAAAAAAAAAGGCCGAACCGATACATTCCGTTTTCAACTCTGCTTCCACCTTACACGTCAAACCACGAAACACGCGGTATGACGTTTTGTTTATTTTTTTCTCCACTGCGTTAGGGACGCTTGTTCGCTTTTACTGTCTTATAGCTTATTTTTTCTCTACATGTATTAGGGAGTATACCAGAAAGTTTAGGGGAGACAACTCCCGCTGGTTTTTCATTTTAATCCCTTATGCTTTGTGTTTTCCGACATTATCAACATTACTTTCGCGGACTCCTAACTGGTCAGCACCGTAACCCCAGGGATACGCGTACTACAGGTTAGGAACCTCTGCTGTAACGTGATATGTGTCAAGCGCGTGAAATTCAATGACTCTTGCAGGAAGAAAAATGATGTGATGTCACAACACAGTGTTACGCAAGGTGCAGTTAGATTATGTGTGCTGCTAAGTTTACCACTTGACTGTGACGTCACGTAAATTGATTCCATTCTCATATGTAAACAAGATTAGAGTTTGATGCAATTTTATTTGGTTAGATTTTATGATTGAGAAGTAGTAAATTTTCTCTGCTTCGAGGAACAATATGGAATAAAATAACGTGTGGCATTTGGGATTTCATTATAGGAAAAGTGCTAAAAAGAAAATTGATAAATTTATGAACACCATCATGTCTCGTAGAAACTCCCTTTCATTAAAAATATTTCAAGAAACTAAGAAACTTCGACGCAGATGGATATAAATCTTTTATAGTAGATGCTTATTATGTATATTCCGAGTCCTATCCAACTGATCATGAATAGTTTAATACAGCTTATAAACTGAAATAGGAAACTTAATATTAGATATTTATGACTTGTAACTTATGATCTTCTACGATCATATTTTTCTGATCGTAAAACATTAATTTCCTGCTTCTAATAATTTACTAACAGTAAAAATAGTAAGCAGAGTATAAAATAAGAAGTAATAAAATAACAGCAGAAATAATAAATAATAAAATAGTACCAACTTAAGTCTTTGCATTAGGATTCAGAAAATTCACTTGAAAAACGGAGAATTTAAAATTTAGTCCTTGCTTTGAATTAAAAGACTAATAAATTCACTATTGTTTTAATTCAGCCATTATTTCAGATTGTCTAATATTTACTCCGAAAAAATAATATCATCAATTTTTTTCTCTTAAATAATTTCAATATCTGTTTTATAATTTTGAAACAAATAATTTTTTGAAGTTAAATTAATGAAAACTTAATTGAATTGTTAATTTGGACAAAAGATTATAAATATAGTAACACTTCAACTTTAGAGAAGCTTTATGTATTAAACCTTTTATTTTCGCACTAAAATTCTTCTTATTTTCATTTTAGTAAATAGAGTATATATATTTTAATTGAAAAAAATAAATTTTGTCGTCGATAAAATATTCTTCGCATAATAATAGCAAAACCATGTATAATTTAATTAAATGAATATTTGAAATTTATGAAGTTTTATATAATGTAAAAATATTTTATACCAGGTGAGTTTTCTTTGCGGCGAATGTTTCATGTTCCCACGGAACAATAAATAACCTGTATATAATGAAATATTTCTAAACTTTTTAAGACTGGAATTGTGTTCCAATTAATTTTCTTTTTTACATCCTTATACGGACGCCCCCTAATATAAGAAAAACCTGAATGAGCTTTTGATTTTGCTGCCTCAGACTTGTTTATTTTTTTCTTCTTAGGCGCCTAGATGGCAGACGCGAGGTTTTCTCGATTTTCATCTGTGTGCTCTTTATTCGATTTTGCCTTTTATGAAGGAGAAGGCTATATTATGATAGAATATCTGACACTTTTGGATGAAGGATATTTTTCAAATCATCTTCAATTTTATTGTTTTAGAATCAATGAAAATGCAACCAGATTACATCGATCATTGATTTATGAATAGCTTTTCGTTATTCTGTGCTCAAAAAATTGATTAGAATTTGATGAAATATGTCAAATTAAATTTACAGTGACTTTTTTTAACTAATTTTATAGTTCATATGAAAAGAATTGTCAACGAATTGTGTTTTTTAATTCAAGAAGCTGTACTTTATTCTAATGTGTTAACATTACCTCATATTAGAGCACTTATATTCATTTAAAAATAATTCCTCTAGCGACTTTTAGTAGACCTCGAATGGTTTACAGTTTCAGTATAAATTCACAGGAATTTTCTCTCGTTAGTTAAAACAGTTAGTTAGTTTCCCTTAGTTAGTTAAAACAACAGAAAGTGCAGATGCCTGCGTATCCACTCGATTATTTAAGCAGGGCATTATTTTACCTTAAGGATAATTTATCACAATACTTTCAACATTATCGATCATTACCTTTTCTCACTCCTTTATAATAAATAATAAGTGATGCAGAAAGCTTTTGTTTAGCACTAAACGTACCGAAACTTAATACATACCTATTTGTAACGCAACCGATCGAATGACTGGTTTTTAGATAAGGGCTTTATTTTTCCTGGTTGAATGGAGAAGTATTGATTTTAGTAAGGAAATATTAAACACAGTAACTTTAAGGTAATAAGTTTTTATTTATCCATTTCTTTAAAGTTATCGTCTTTACAGACTGACAAAAATCGTTCCGCGTCAGTGGCGAATCCAGGATTTGGGTCGGGGGGAGGGGGCTGAGGTCATAAAAATTTTGTATCGACGGGGCGAATGTCAAACCTCATGGCTTATGTAAACCGAAACACTTCAACTTTACAGATTTTACTCACCTGGCAATAAGAACCATAAAGAACACTACAATACTTTCGATAATTTAATAAAAATACAATAAAATAACTAACCAAAAATAGTCTTCGACCGCGTCAACGCTACAAGTACAAGTGGAATGACTAGAAAAGTAGGAAAATTTTCAAAATTTTCGAACTTGTGAATCCAAAAAGCAATGTTTTTATAATTTATTTTTAGAAAAGGGAAATGAAAAACTAACAGTTGTATTGATTTGAAATAAAATCAAGAATTCTGGCTTAGCT
This sequence comes from Araneus ventricosus, assembly GCA_013235015.1. Taxonomy (NCBI): domain Eukaryota; kingdom Metazoa; phylum Arthropoda; class Arachnida; order Araneae; family Araneidae; genus Araneus; species Araneus ventricosus. The sequence goes on along the minus strand of BGPR01020942.1, from coordinate 12,609 downwards.
TTGGGGGGGGGACGGGGTTGCAGCCCCATAGCCCTTCCGGATTCGGCACTGTTTCGAGTGCTTTTGATATGATTGATTGCGTAAGATTTTTTATTCTATATAGCCAGTCATGCGATGATCAAAAAGAAACTGTCCTCATTCTTTTGAATATCTATCGAACTTATCTTAACTTTTTTTTTAATTTACAGAAAATAGACTTAATTTCGCTTCAAATTTATCTCTTTCATTTTTGTCCGTTCATCTTCTTGAGAAGCTGAAAATGTATTTTTATTTTTCAGTCCAGTCATTAGTAAAAACCGACTATCTATTTAAATGTCTTGACAAAAGGGGTTATCGTTTGTGACATTTTAGAAAATCACCCGTATTTCCTATTACACAGAAATAGCTATCCGAGATACCCATCTCCAGGAATTAAATCGCGTCATTAATGACGTCAACAAGCTAGAGAATTCTCCACTTTTCTTAAACTAACAAGTTGCGACACCAATTACGTCAGGGAATCTTCTTTCAATGCTTATTATTCAGTATAAAAGAACTGAGTTACTTTTTAACAATAAGTAATGGCATTTGAGCTGTTTCTGCGTGTCTCCCTTTCCTCCACAAAGAGTTATGTGTCATACACTGAACAATAGATCGATATGGAGGACTTTTCACTTTTGAAAAATTCTCCACGTTTAAAATTATTATAAATGTCTTATTCTGAAACGGTGGTTTTAAGAACTGAAGCATTTCTTTAAAGATAATTTAAGGCCGTTGGCAAACTTAAGGAAGAAAACTGCTCTTTGCGCTTTTAGAATGAAGATTGACGTCATAAAGAGTTTATTTTCTAAAATTTTGATAAATGAAGAAAGGGACCGCATGAACTACAGCATTTACTGATATGTCCGAGATACTAGAATTTCTATATATGTAATAGACTAAATTATTAGAAAACCTGAAATATATATATGTAGACGAATAATTAGGTAAGTAAAGTAATGATAAATAAATTTAAAACGATTAAAAACATTATTAAATAGATATTTAACAAATGAAAAGTTTTGAAATTAGTCTAATTAGATAACATCCCATTTTCAAGCTACACAAAGGCTATTTTGGATCGGACCTCGAAATTTGAATCGTAGTTAGATGACGAGTACGATACCTGAACCGGCATCCAAATCTCCAAGTTTTCTTGCCACACCAACGTGAGGACATTTAACACTCGATGGTAGATTTAACGTGCACCAGGCCCATATAGGCGGCTGATCTTTTATGTAATCAGACTCGAACCCGCGATCCTCGGATGCCGAGACTTAACCAAAAGCAACGACGGCCTTTCAGAAAAGTCTTTAAAGAGCATTATTGTAGATCCAATAATTTTGATCTTTTTAAGTTCAGAAAAACATTTTGGTTACTCTTAGTTAAAAAGAGTAACAACTCAAATTACATTTTAGAAATGCAAAGAAATTTAAAAGTGCTGCTTTTGCTCTGCATTTTTCCCCATCAAGGATAAGGGAATGCTCACCACCAAAAAGAAAAGCGTCATTATGGGGTCTGAACTGTGAAGAATCAACCAGAGCTGACAGACGAGGCAGTGACCCTAATTTCTGGAAATAAAATCTTTTTTTGAGATTAAGTGATAATATAAATGTTTGCCTTTTGTTTAAGCGTTTCCTTCTGCGTTATGTGAATGTTTAATGACAATGCAAGATTATAAATTTAACTATTTGAAAAGAACTAGTTGCTGTAACAATGACCAAAATGAATTTTTATTAAAGTTTGTTGTATAAAAATAACACAGACAATAAAAATTTAATTATCTGAAGTGTAAAAAAAATGTTGAAGGGGTCTATTTAAACGAATTACAAACTTCAGTTATTTTTGAATTCGTTAGAAATTCCAAGTTCATCAAAAAATTAATTATAAGCAAAATAAATTACTTCATTATATAAACATTTTCTTTTCAATTGTGTAGAACTAAAAGTGTTCCATTACATATATTACAACAAAAAACGAAAGGCAGCTATCAATAAGATGGATTTTTTTACTTCCCTGAAAAGAACGGTAAGTATCGCATTTGAATAATTTATTTTCTTTCGTTATCGATCGATCTGTTTTGTTTGAATGAATTCCACAGGAAAAAAAACTCTGAGCCCATTTCTTCCTTTTCTCGATTTTAGAAGCTGATTTTATTCACTAGTATTTCATGGTAACTGTAAGGTTTACTTTTCTCTGTTAAGAGTGCTTCAAAATTGAAAAGAGCTTCCGTTTCCTGAAAGCTTTTCTTTCAGAATCATGTATCTAGACACGACAGATTTTATAAAACTTTATAAAAAAAGTTCGCTAAAATATCTCTTTTCGCATCTGTAATCCGATCCAAAATGGTTTTTAGACGTTCAGAACAAATTTTTCTAACTTTCTGGTATAAATATACATTGCTTTTCACTCTACCGAAATAAATAGATGCATTTTGGTTATTTCTTGACTAATGGAATAAATTGTGAAAGAAGGCGTGTATGAACAGAAACAGCATTTGAATGAAATAACGATCAGATTTATTTTACTGTTTAGGTACGTGAGATTTCAGAGTGAATTCCTTAAGTTGCAGAATTCCTGAGGAATATTTTGCAACTTTAATATCAGATATAGTAAAAGGAGTGAAATTTGAAGGAAGTTAACATGTTTATGTTGTATTTTTTCCTTTTTTTCATGCATCTGAACTTGGATAAATGAAGTCAATACAGTATACAGTGAGACTGAAAGTTATTGAAAATTCCTTTTCACTTTCTCCGGGGCGTTATTGGTGGAATTCGAAAGATGTAGAACTTTCCAGGTTCCATGGCGGCAACCATTCATTAGTTGGGTCGTCAATCTGTGATGGCGATTCTGACTCTACTTGGTCAGCATATTTGGCCACATACATGTGAGATAGACTCATGATCAATCGTGGCAAGTAACCTAGGAGCACTTAGGTAACGACTAAGGCGGAAGTCTGATTTAGTGCCAATATGTGGGATTAGGCTGTCATCCTAAAGGGCTTTCAGGCAAAGCTGTTGCCTAGCTTATAAGGGGAGGGCTGATTTGGGAAATGCAGTTCGGGATAGGACTTGGTATATTAATATTATACGTTGAGGGTGTCCACTCATTAATATCTTAAAGTGGTCGATTAGAAGCCCAGAGTCAAATCAAATTTTGTATGATCAGTTAAGGATAATCTTTACAATGCTAAGGATCTAATCAGCCTTGTCTGGGTGAAAGCTCATGCCAGTAACCCGGGCAATGAGCTGGGTGATCACTTTGCAAAAATTGCTTCTTCTTGTAGGCCGATATGTCTATACCCGCTCCTTATTCTTATGTAAAAAAGTGTTTGTAAGGAATTCCTTATGAACGAGTGGAACTCATACTGGAAAAAATTCCACCACTGGTAAACGAACAAAAGAAATTCTTCCGTTAGCAAATCTGAACTTATTGATTAGCAACAAATATGTCATTTATCTGTTTGCCAATCATGGACCTTTTCCTGCATATCTGTGCAGATTCAAGATTTTGAACAATCCTGAATGTTTGAGTGTTGAGCATGGAGATGTTGACCATTACTTGACTTCATGTATGTATACCAAGAACTATCATTTACTACTACCAACAGGTGCTGCTCGGACTCACTGGACTAGAAAACTTTGTGTAAAAACTATTTATTTTTAACCTTCCAGCGGGCGCGCTTACGCAAATTTCACGACAAATTGTGCATCGTATTACAAATATATATATATATATCGAGTTATTTTACAAAAAGAAATGCAACTTTTATTTATGATATCTGTATTCATTAGCCTAGTAGTAAACAAAGATTTTATAAATAAAATTTCACTTAAATATATAAAATAACGATATAAATATATAATACGATGCACGATTCAAGTATCTCTTGCAAACGCTTCCCGCTAGAATGTTAAACAGGTTGAAGTCAATTTTTGAAATTTCTAGTAAAATTTGTGATGATTTTCAGCGTATGTGATATCAATTGTATTTAACTTCTGTACATTAATTTACTGCACTCAAAGTATTTATTGTTATGTAAGTAATCCTTTGATTGAGTTTCTGTTTTTTATTATCCTTTTTTGTTTCTTGAGTTTTAACACGTTGGTTTTGTTTTGTAGCACCATTGGTGCTTTTGTGTTGTGTGTGTTTTTGTTTGTATTTGAGTATGTTTTTGTCTGTGTTTCTGTGTTTTTTGTTTGTATTTGTGTGTGTGTGTGTTTTCTATTTGCACGTAGCTCTGTAATCCATACCTTCCAAATATTGTAACTTTTTTCTTTCATGACTGGTCTGACTCCTCCCCGTCGATCCTTGCTGACTCTAAACCCTTTGGGTGAGTCGGTCGGCGTTGGTTATGTATGCATGTATGTATGCAAAGTACAATAGTCAGCCAATTCCGAGAAAATAGCCTTCAAAATTTCAGTTCAGTTTATTTATTAGTATTTTGTCGCTGCTGATCATTAGCTAGCTAGCATGATGTCAGCTAACTTGCCTGCTGACCGTTGGGTCCAGGATTTGATCCTGGATGCGTTTTTTTTATTTTCCTTTTTCTCAAAATTATTTCCAATTAAAAGAAAAGTTTACAAATATTTTAAATTAAAATATTAATTATTTTTATTCATAAAATTACTGTTCATTCGCAGGATGCTTGAATTATAGTTAAAATTTAATTTATAAGCAGTAAAATAATTATAAATACATCTTTATTGGTAATAAATAATAACTATAATCAAGAATTATCATATAAAAGGCATTAAAAGTTTTTACTTATTGGATTTTTATAGTCATAAATTCTTCGCTCTACGGAATCGGTTTTATCTTGGAAACAGTAGAGATGATAATAGATGTTAATATTTTGAATATATAGGGCAGATGATCCAATATTTTAATGATCGAAAAACATTGAGATAAAAGGATGAGTATTGGACCAACGGGATAAAAGTTTTTACACACTATTCATAGGAAATTCTTCTACAGCTCCAAGACTCTTATTCCTTTAGACACTCTGAAGAAATGTGCTTATTCATCATCGACTTTGCAGTGATTGAAGTGCTTCGTATCTTTCTTCAATTTAATCAATATAATACAGATAGTTAAAACATTCTGAAGTGAAAACGTCTGTGAATAAAAATTTGCTAGAGTATCGGAGGTTGAAGATGAATTCTCGTGAAGACTGTATTAAAATACAATCAATATTTCATCATCAATTTTTATCGCCTGTTTATAGCAAGATGATACAGTATGCTTGGTACGCTGCAAACTTTCTACAAAGCTTGTTTCCCAGCAAATCTCCTAAAGAAACGTTGTTCTTGTGAACAATCGTCATTTATTAATTGCGCAAGATGTCAAAATGTTTTTTGCTTCCATTGTTTTTATGGTAATTACCATTCTGGTTATTACATGTAATTAAAAATTAACAAATGTAGAATAAAGTTCTTAAAGTTATAAATAATAAAACCTAATCAAAAATTTTTCTTGTGAGTAATTATAGTTATTATTAATCACCGTTTAAGTTATATTTATAATTAATTGACTGCTTATAAATTTAAACCATAATGTAAGTATCCTACGAATGAACAGTTATTTTATGCATAAAAATAACTAATATTTTAATTAAAAATATTTATAAAGTTTTCATTTAATTTAAATAATTATGAAAAATAAAAAATAAAATAAAACGAATACAGGATCGAACCCTGACCCAACGAGTGAGTACGCTGACACCCACGCTAGATGGCTGCAGCGACAAACCTGCTAGCTTATAGATTGTACAGAAAGTTTTAAGACTATTTTCTCGGAATTTGCAAGCCATTGCACTTTTATACATTAATGAGTGAATGCTCTAAAGATACTACTAATATACCAAGTCGCATACTGAGCTGAATTTCTCAAGCCGTTCACTCCGCTTGTTAGAGGAAAACCAAGAAACGTCAGGCAGCCAGACCAACTGCGACTTATTCATTGCTAAAGTTCACATAGGGCTGTCAGTGTACCACCGGTGCCTCGCACTTAGATGTCCCATCTGCTTATGTTTGTTTTTATGTAGTTTTTATTACTGTTTTGATTATTTCTTGTACATATATATATATATATATAACGCTTTTTCCAATGTTATCTTGTGAACACGATAACTGAAATATTTTTGATTTCATTTTAACAGGAGTGGGATATGTTGTAAAGATAGTGAAATCTCGGTCGAGTTCGTAGATGGGCTATCCAGCTGAAAAGGGGTGGAAATGGTTGGGCTGGAAATTTCCATTTTCCCATAATTCCTTTAAAATTGAAAATAGAAAGAAAATTCAAATTGGGCGAATTATCATCTTATCATAACGAACAATTTTTATACGTAAACGTTTTCGATAGCTGCAATTGCTTAGAAGTTATGAGCTGAAAAGTGATTTTCTTTCCTTTCCTTTCCCCTCCTCTCCCTCTAACTTCAAGTATCTTTCAACTTATGCATGTTACTCAATTGTTGGAAAGCTCTCGTCATTTGCAGTCCCTTCCCCCCGCTTTCGTTCTTGCAGCTATAATACTTCTGAAAATAGAGGGAGAAATGTTCTTTTCCTTATTATTATTAGTAGAGATATAGCAAATAACAATCTATGAAGAAAATTAGCTATCGGCTGTTTTTAAAAATTGTCTGGTTCAATTGATATTCTCATTTGAATTAAACACGTTTGAGATCAGAAAAGGAATTTGTGTATTATAATTTTTATACGATAGTAGTTTTTACATTAAAAATATTAGGCATGAAAGCATTTTAATCCGGAGAAAAGTTGATTATATCAGCTTGTTTACCATATAAAAAGTGGAAGAGAATGTGTCTGATGGGAGCTTGTCAACAATGTGCCACATGCATAGGTAAAAAAGCACTCTAAGTTGGATGGGGAAGTAAAAATCACTTTTCAGCTCATGACTTCTACGTAATTCTTCTAGTCAAAAAACTTTCAGTATAACAGTAGTTTGTTATGACAAGATGATAATTTCCCTAATTGAAATTTTCTTTCTATCTTCAATCATAACGGAGCTATGAGGAAAGATAAATTTAGGGGGGTTGAACATCCCTTATCAGCTCATAAGTTCTAAGAAATTCTAGCTGTCAAAAAACTATGATTAGGTTAATATATCGCCTAATTGAAATTTTCGGTCTATCTCCAAACACAATGGAGTAACGGGGAAATGATAAATTTGGGGCGGGGGGAGATTGAATATCTCTTTTTAGTTCATAACTTCTAAGCAATTCTAGCTGTAAAAAAACTTTCAGTATAAAAGTAGTTTGTTATGATAAGGTGATAATTCGCCTAATTGAAATATTTTTTTCTGTCTTTAGTCGTAACAGAGCTATGGGGAAATGATAAGTAGGGAGAGAGGATTGAAATTGGCTTTTTTAGCTCATAACTTCTAAGCAATTGTAGCTATCAAAAAAAGTTTCAATAAAAAAGTTGTTTGTTGTGATGAGGCAATAATTCATATAATTTGAATTTTCTTTCTATAAGTGAATTATGAGGAAATGAAATTTTCCCACCATTTCTACCCCCTGTGAGGTGGATAGCCCATCTACGATCTATGCCAGGATTTTCACCGTCCTTACGACATATCCCTCGCCGGTTAAAATCTAATCAAAATTACTCTAGTTATCGTATTCACAAGATAGCATGGGCAAAGAGTTATACAGGTACTAGGGTGGACCGAAAAAAAAACTTTTTTTTCTTTTCGGAACGCTATAGTGCGGAAAACTGCCTCTAGGGTAGATAAGTAAAATGCAAAAAAAAAAAAAAATTATTTTGCTTTCATCTGGCGGTAGCGCATCGCCCCTCAACTTTTCGAAAATATACGATTTTCATAATTTTTCTAATAATAGGAAAAAAATAATATAACTTCTATAAGAAGTAGTTAGAGATATAGTTTAGTGGAACAAAGTGTAGGAAAGATAAATAAATAAAAAAAGTACATTTTACAATTTGTTAATAGCACATTACACTCCAATAACACGCTATTTTAACAAAAAGTTGACAAATTTTCATTGAAACAAAAAGTTATTTCCGATTGTGTAAAATTTCATTTTGTAATCAAATATAATCCTTTACTTGCCTTCAGTTTCTTTTGGTACTTTAAAATAATATTTGCTTGAAAAACTTGGCATTGAAGATCTTGAAAAAAGTGTAGTTCTTATAAAACAATATCTGGAATTGGAACCGATTACTTTTTGTGATGCCTCGGTTACCAGCTTCACACATCGTTCCACTGTTTGGGGGTGACATGGGAAGATACCCTCGTGATTGAAAAATTAAACTGAAAGCAATTTAGAAGAACCATAAAAGAGGAACATTATTCAATTTTACAAGAACCAGGTTCTATGTTCGTTGGTCGCGTTGCACCCTCTTCTGGGTCTGCTCAAAACATTGCCAATAGCATTCTTTCTTATTTGAATGAAACTGGATTTTTATTACATGAACTGGACGTAATTAGATGTGATGGAACAGTTACCAATACGGGGTGGAAAACAGGTGTTATTTGCCAAATTGAAAAACAAGTTAAAAGACAACTATAGTGGGGTGTGTGCCTCTTACACTTTAATGAATTGCCTATTCGGCATCTGTTCATAAATTTAGATAGTGAAACGACTGTGCCAAAATCATTTAGTGGTCCAATTGGTACACAGCTCAGTAAATGTGAGAAACTCCCAGTGGTAAATTTTAAAAGTAATGAGTGTGAGATTTCAGAAATTGAACGGAAAATTTTAAGCAAAGATCAACAGTATCTTCTGATCATAAATTATGTTGTAAAATCAGGCAGCTCTCCTGAAGATTTATCTGTTCGTGAACCTGGCCCACTTTCCCATTCAAGGTGGTTAACAACGGCAAACAGAGTTCTCCGTTTCTATTTAAGTATTGAAAACCCAACAGATGAACACAAGATCTTAGTTTCTTTTATCCCAAAGTCATGTATGCCTGTATGGGTTCATATTAAGAAAGGTAAATACTTCACAAATGGACCAGAACATGTATTTGAAGTTATAAAATCGTCAAGTTTCCTGCCAGAAAACTTGTTAAAAGTCATTGACCCATCAGTAATTCAGAGAAATACATTTTTTACCCATCCAGGAAACGTGCTTTTGAGTATGATAGTAGATAAGAGGGATCATATAAGAGAGTTAGGTTTCAGAAGAATTATAAAAGCTAGAAACTTAGATTCTACAAGAAAGTCAATCAGGAGTTTCCATTCACTAAATTCAATTTCTCAGCTACATACTACATTGAAATGATTTACTGTGGAACACTATTACACTTTCACCACCACCTTTGCTGCGAATATTCTCGAATCAAGAGATTTGGTCTAAGGTCCAATCAGTTGGAGCAGCGGCTGAGTGGAACTTTGACAACGTCCCATGTCACACCCAAGCAGTGGAACGATGTGTGAATCTGGTAACCGAGGCATCACAAAAAGCCGTCGGTTTTAATTCCATAGATGGTTTTATAAGAACTACGCTTCTTTCAAGATCTTCAATGCCAAGTTTTTCAAGCAAATCTTATTTCAAAGTACCAAAAGAAACTGAAGGCAAGTAAAGGACTATATTTGATTACAAGTTGAAATTTTACACAGTCAGAAACAAATTTTTGTTTCAATGAAAATTTGTCAATTTTTTGTTAAAATAATGTGTCTTTTGAGTGTAATGCGCTATTAACAAATTGCAAAATGCATTATTTTTTTCATTTATTTATCTTTCCTACACTTTGTTCCACTAAACTATACCTCTAGCTACTTGTTATAGAAGTTATATTATTTTTTTCCTATTATTAGAAAAATTATGAAAATCGTATATTTTCGAAAAGTTCAGGTTCGATGCGCTACCGCCAGATGAAAGCAAAAGAATTTTTTTTTTGCATTTTACTTATCTACCCTAGAGGCAGTTTTCCGCACTATAACGTTTCGAAAAGAAACAAAAAGTTTTTTTCGGCCCACCCTAATAAGTACTTCAAATTTTGTTAGCAATTATTAAAGTAAAAGAAAAGTTTTAATGAATATTTTGAAGCAATTAAATTAAATAGTTAATTATTCATTAATTTAAAGCATGAAAATAAATCAAATCAATAGTTGCTCCTGATATAAATTGTCAATCGTCTGCTTTTAAAATTTTCTTTTAGCATTCGTCCAGAATTCTGTTAATGTAATGACAACAGTTCTTCGTATTATTCTTGTTCTTTAACAATAAAGAATATTGTTATGGATTCTGTAGAAAATTAATTTTGAAAAAATATTAAAATGAGAGAAACAAATTTTATGGAAATAAAACTTTTGTCACTGAAAAGCTAATTTTCTAAATTTTAATATGGTGTAAAAATAGTTTCGTGAGAAAGTATTTTCCAAAGATATAGCGGGAAACCGCCTTGCTTAATTTTTAATTAACTGAAATTTTAACTAACTTTTGGCCTTTGAAAAGTTGAGAGTGACATTTCCCTTGTCTTAAGTAAAAGTGTGCAAAGTTTGGCTGAAATCAGTCCAGTGATCTAGGAAAAGATGTGGAAACATACATACATAGCCACAATGTTTTTTATTTATTTTAAGATAAATCCAAACTATTGTTGATAAATACCATGAGCCATAAAGAAAGTTTTAGTCAAGATTTCGTCCCAATTAATTAAATATTTAATTTTAATTGATTAAATAGATAATTTTAATTAATCAAACAGTGAATTTTAATAGTTAATTTGATAGATTACTTTAATTTGATATTTAATTAAACATGGCGGCACCAAGATCTGTTTAATAAATTTAATATAAAATAGCCAAAAAAGATGGATATTTAAATATCTCATTAACTTTAAAACTGTTTTGGGGTTTTCTGCCTAACTATTTGCTTTTAACTGTCGATGGAGATTTAAATTCACTGTTCAAAATGGCTGCATTCATATCCTAAGCTTTAAACACAAGCATTTAATTTGCCACTCACAATGTTTAATAATTTTTATTCTCTTATGTGTTAAGAATTTAGTGACTATTATCTTTCTAGCCAGGGAATTCTCTAAATGAACCCATTCTAGTAGTGTTTAAATGTTTAATGTCATGTGATTTTAGCATATGACAAAGTAATGTTCGCACAATTATATGGTAACCTAGATTAAATAAATTAATTTTTAAATCTAAATTCTTTCTTCATTCGTGTCAAGTGTCAATTTCCTGTTACTGTTTCAGATAGGCTGGCTTAATGTTATCTAAGGAATATTTACACTGCTGGGATGTTTATCTCTTTATGACTCCTACCTGTTGAATGATTATGTGTTAGGGTATAAAAAAATTGGAGCAATGTACTGACCAATAAATCTAGCATAACCTTCTGAGCAGAATGATAAAACCTTGATATAGTAAAAAATTAAATGTCTTGAAAGCAGAATCGCGACATAAATATTGCAATGTGTGGAAACAATCACGTCATTGGCTATCTCTGTATTGATCAACATGTATTATTATATTATTTTTGTAACATTAACGTAAAGGAATCTACCTTTACCTTCCAGCTTGCCGAAAGGAATTTTTTATAGTTTTAACGCTTTAAAATTTGTATTACGTGCATTTTAAGTAAATTCCGTTTAATATGGACTTTCGGGGATCCAGACAGGGTCTGATCCCTTCCAGTCCGGACTGCCGGGACTCTACTGCAATTAGGTTAAGGGACATTTTTTTTCCTATATAAGAATCAGTTATGATTTTAGGCTTTGGGAAAAAGTGCGTTGAAAGTAATTTTAAGATTGCAAGTACTTGTAAAGTCGAAACCAAAATAAATAATACTAATATCTGTAGTTTTTGAAGAAATAATATCCATATGCTTTATTTAGGACTCAAGCAGAAGTTTCATGCTTAGGGAGATGTGCAAGGATAAATATTTACCTATTGTTTTATAGGAATTGGATAGATTTTGCCATTTTTGAATAAAACTGAAAATAGAGTATTTGAATAGTTTTTGTTGTTCTGTTCTCTCATAGTTATTTTGTTTGGATAAATTTCACCTGACAAATTTGGGCCATTTCTTCCTTTTCCGTTGCTTTTGAATTCAACCACATATTTTATTCATGACGCCAGTAACTGCGAAGTTTACTTTTGTCCATTGAGAGCACTTCAAAACGGAAGAAAAACTTCAGTTTCCTCGGAAACACACTTTTCAGAAACATGTACCCAGGACAAAGTATTTTTCATCAACTGTATAAAAAGTTCGTTGAAATGCCTCTTTCTGTATCTGTTGTTCATCCAAAGTAGTTTAACTTGGTGGAGAACGAAATCTTATAAAGGCCTGGTCGAAATATATACATATTTTAAGCCTGTAAAAATAGCTGGATGTGTTTAGGTTATTTTTTATGAGTGAAATATAAAATGAGAGAAGCCATGCATACATAAGAAGCCTGTGAATGGAATCGTGATCAAATTTATTTTACTTTTCAGCTGTGTGGCAGCAATGAATTCATACAGATGCTAATTCTTGTTGCATTTTGAAGGACAATTTGTAAACTTTGTTATACCTATTTAAAAAGGAGGTCAAGAAAGGAAGGAGGGTAGTTCTATTTTAGTCTATTATGCCTTTTATACTTTCAAACTAGG